>JADBJO010000785.1:97500-137500 GCA_016801955.1 Conus betulinus | reverse complement strand
CTTCAGGCAAGATACAAAACAATCAGAACAACGAAAATGAACGAGCAGTCACTTACCTTCAATTACTTCAGCGCAAGATAGGCGTTGAATCTTATCTTCAATCACTCCAGCGCAAGACAGGCGTTCAATCAACGCCTATCTTGCGCTTAAGTGATTGAAGACAAATGATTGCTCGTTAATTTTCGTTATTCTAATTTTGTACCTTGCCTGAAGAAGACCTAAGAAGTCGAAACGCGTCGTGTTTTGTCTTGTGATTCGTTTGTCCACGTTCTTTTTTATTTTGTTTCATTTTATTATCATTTTTTTTGGCGGTTCGCTAACATTTATTTAAGATTTGTTCAGATTTTCGCCTGCGGTCGTCACATTTTGCAACCATATTCATGTTTTGCCAATACGTTGGAAGTGGGTTGCAGACATGCGGTACAGAGTTAAACAGGCTTGTTTTGTATTTATCAATGCGTGGGTAGGGGGGGGGGGGGGGGGGGGATTTCTGCCAGCCAGAACAGCAGTTCAGTCTTCTAAAAGGGCATTAATATGACGTGGCATGATGGTTCAACAGTCCAACGTTTCAATCATACCCCCGGCACTGCCATTCCAGCCAGGTATCTGTTGATGCTGTTTTATTGTGGTGCAATTGGACTCTACCAGAGAATTCAGTCTATCTATCTGTCTGTCTGTCTGTCTGTCTGTCTATCTGTCTATCTCTATCTATCTTTCTTTCAATCTATCTACCTGTCTGTCTGTCAGTCTGTCGATCTATATATATATATCTATCTATGAGCACTATGATTAAATGTGGTATTCAGATTAAAACTATGGATTTGTGTTATAAAGAAGAACACAGACGGACAGGCACAGAACGCGCTTTATACGCTGTAAACGACATACATAGAGTATTGCTACACAAATGACTCTGTGCAGATGCTTAGTTGGCGTGTGGCTCGGCTGCTACATGCATGACTTACTGTTCCTGCCCCTTCAAAGCTGCCAGACGTAGCGCCGAAAAAGACGGGTAACCCTCTTAGATCTGCCCACATCCAACTGTCAGAAATCTGGAACTCTGCAGACAGACATCAGCTAATGTGATGGGGAGGGAGTGGAGGGGGCGAGAGGTGAGAGGGGGTTAGGGTAGGTGAAAAGGGGGGAAGTGCGGGTCAGGGAAAATTGGTGTGTGTGTGTGTGTGTGTGTGTGTGTGTGTGTGTGTGTGTGTGTGTGTGTGTGTGTGTGTGTGTGTGTGTGTGTGAAATTGATTAGCATGAGACAACGAAAATAATGCACTTCAATGCAAAATGTTCGTATAAATGATACTGTTTTTTCTATGTCAGTATGCATTGACATAACAAATGGTCTTGTTGTCTTGCATGCAGCCATCATCTACCTCATCATCAGCGAAGCGTTGATTCTTATCGAGGGGATAGCACATTCCAAATCTGCGGTGATTCCATCCATATCCCACTGAACAGTAATAGATTATTAGAACTTTGCTGTGCACATTTCATTGTCTGCAAATGTGTGCAATTCATCTGGGTATCTAAGTAGAGGAATGTATATGCACGTGACTGTGACAGCACATTATCGATTCAGGCACTGGGCCTTCCACACACACACACACACACACATACGCACGCGCGCGCAAGACAAAGCCGGTTGAAACGAACACGTCTCTGCCGAGGATCATGACCAGGCCGACCAGATCAAGAAGTGTGGCCACTCCCTGTTATAATTCGGGTCTTAAAGAAAGAAATGAGGTCCGAGGTAAAGTGCAGCGACATCCAATTCAAGGAAAGACGTTTTAGAGTGCTAAGTGCTATGGCGACCAGCGATGGAAAACACCGCGCCCTGCTAAAAGAAAGAAAAGGCAGAGTCAAAGACAGAGAGAGACAAGAGGAAGCTAGTGATGCTGATGCAGAATTTAGACGGCAGGGGAACTATTTGTTCCGAAAGAGACTCTGAAATCCTTTCGAGGACGAGAGAGAGAGAGAGAGAGAGAGAGAGAGAGAGAGAGAGAGAGAGAGAGAGAGAGAGAGAGAGAGAGAGAGAGAGAGAGAGAGAGAAAGTCGGAGGACGTACGGACGGGTGGACAGACAGAGAGAGACAGACAGACAGACAGACAGACAGACAGACAGACGGACGGACGGACAGACAGACAGACAGACAGACAGACAGAGACACTTTGACACTTTAATTTTTATTGTCATAACCAAAAGGTCTTTTGACAAGGGGGGGGGGGGGGGGGGGGGGGGGGGTTAACAGAAAATAACGCTTCCCTCTTCCTTTCCTCCAAACAAATAGTACACATTCATTCCTAGTGTGTATGAAATCAAAGGTTAACAGAGAGAGAGAGAGAGAGAGAGGAGAGATGAGAGAGAGAGAGAGAGAGAGAGAGAGAGAGGCAGCAGATTTTTCATCAGCAATGTAACAATTACTTTTTTTCCTTTTGCTAATGAAAGACAAAAGGCCATCAAGAAATGCCACCAGCAAACAGACAAGGAAGCGATTCAATGAGACTCACTACCATGACGTACCTAAAATCAGGGAGACCAGGACCGCCAGACTGCCGATGACTAAGGCCAGGTTGCCCGCGAGACTGATGATCCCCAGCCGTCGCATTCTTCGTATCAAGATCAGCAACACGAACAGGGCCACAGGGATCAGAAACAACAAGCGGAAGTCAGGGCTGTCTGTCCAGGAGAAAACTCCACAGGGGCTGGTCCGCTGAGGGCGACACTAGAAGAACTTGTTCATTCGAGGAGACGGGAAATTGGGCTGCAACCGTGTTTTGATGTTCTGGAACCGAAGGAATGCTGTTTTCTTGAGAGGTTTCAGGCACTGGAGAAGCCGAGTCTAACGACGAAGTGAGCAACTTAGCAGATAAGAACGGGGGGAGACGCTTTTGGTAGGTCCGTCAGTTTCACGAGGGAGCTGAATTGAAGGTGACCGCTTCTGATGAAACTGGCATCCAAAATTGGAATGCCTGGATGAGCTGCATGATCTGTGCTGGTCAAGTTTCCTGGGCGAAATCCACTATCAGGTCTTGCAACTGTCCACGATGAAGACGCTGCATTGTTTGCCGAAACAGAAGCTAATGACAGGCTATTCCCTGTTCTTGAGATATTCGAGACTGTCTCGGTTTTGGGGTTGCCAGGGGGGATTCTGAAGGTACTGACAATCAGAGGAGGCGATTGTTATATTATTCTGAAGCTGCATGACGCAGTTGTACACAGGGAAGAAGTTATATATGGCAGTGGCAATGAAAATAGCATAGTTGACACACAAAAACAATCTGAGTTACCAGGATTGCAACGTTTGTCAAAGCTACTCCAAAGTGTCCAAGACACATTCGAGCCAGATCTCCATACTGCATTGTTCTCATTAAACCCTGTTGAATGGAAACGGCCTGCGCCTTCCTTTGACTGCTATCCCCTCTTTGTTCAATCAGTTCAGGGGGGAGTAAGTGATCTGTGATGAGTACAGAGCCGAAAGCTTTTGTTTTCCTGTTACCTCGTGACTTCTTCATGTGGGCCTTCACGGAGAAGTTGTTTTGGGTGGAGATAAATGTGAAGGATGTGCTTGATGGCTTGGTACTTTGCCTTTACCAGTAGTTTGCAACAATGGCCGGATAGTGTACCCACGAACACGACCCCGATGATTCCCACCTGTGAAACATACAGTAAGACTGTCTGACTTTTTTGGTCTGAACTCACTGACTGACTAAACGATTTTTTTTTTTTGGGGGGGGAGGGGGGAGGGGGGGGATATGAATCTGTCCTGTAATGAAATCTAACAAAATGATAAGAAACAATTGAAACTCATGAACGTCTGACAGAGTCGTGGAATTCTCTTCCCTTCCCTTCCTCTCCCTCCTTCTGTTAAGTCACCACTCTTCTCCCAAGACTCTTACAGAAAAAAAAAATCTGTTCCGGTTCTATGACATTTACATTATTTCGTTGTTATTATCATCATCCTTTCCTTTTTCCCCACTGTGGAGCACAGGATGTCCCAGAATTACCATTCATCTCCCGGAGCCTTTTAGATCCTCTTGACAGCTCCAAAGACAAATCCTGTGTGTATCTTCTGAAGCCTCTTGCGGGCCCTCTTTGCACCCCCAAAGACACCCCCCACAGATTTTCACTTCATAGATCCTTTGGAGGTTCTATGAGTAGATTTTCCAGATAAAACCCAAAGGCTGCGGTACCCCTATTCCCGGACAAAACCCAAAAGCTTCAGTCACTTTACACTGTCTGTAACTTTTGGGGTTCCTGTTTTAGTTCCCCAGATAACGTAAACCCATAGGCTTTAACCATTTTTCACTCTCTAGAACCTTTGTGTACATATATACATACATACATAGAGAGAGGGAAACAGACAGACAGACAGATGCTATCAAAAGCATTCTCCAAGACTTACTGCCAACCCACATTGCCCAAATGTAAACGGAATGGACAGAAAGTTAGAACCAATGAAAGCCTTCATAATGTTGGCAAAATCACTGACGTAGGCATGGCACCCCAGTTTTCTGCACACATAGGAAACTGACCGTATGATAAATAAAACATTCGAAAAAAAAAAAAAAATGAAGCTATAAGGAAATGGCCCTACGAAAGGGTTGGTTCATTAGGTTATCATAATCATACATAAAAGAAAATTTTCATACACACCGAATGAATAGTCCATATTTCATAATATCCAAAACTATTTGCATCTAATACTAAATAAGAAAAAAGAAAGTAGTTCATAATATCCAAAACTATTTGCATCTAACACTAAATAAACAAAAGATTGTGGTTCATAAGATCTAAAACTATTTGCACCTAACAAAGCAAAAAATAATAATAATAAAAAAACAACAACAACAAAAGAAAACCAATCAGAGATGGATCAAGTACTCAGTAATGGAGGAGGGGGGGGGTGGGGGTGGGGGGTGGGGGGTGAGAGGAGGTCAAATTGATATCAGGGTATATAATTTATCAGATTTTGTAAATGTGAGGGGGGGGGGGGGGGGGGGGGGGGGGGGGCAGAGCAGAGGGGGAAACAAAGTGCATATTTAGTCAAAGTTTGGAGAGCGGGGGTGGGGAATGGGGATGTTGAGAAGTTCAAATTTTGTTAAAGTATGTGTAGAGGAAGGCAGGGGAGGCAGGAGATGGGTGACGCCGGAGGTGGGACGGGGGTGTACAGGGTGCATATTTTTTGAAAGCGGGGAGGGGTGGGGGTGGGGACATGCAGATTTTGTAAAAAAATGGTTCGGGGGCGGGGTCGGGAACCTTCCATCGTAGTCAATAAAGTGCATTGGAGACTCTACTGTCAGATAGTACGTATCTATACATTACATGTTTGAGCATCCTTTTTTTTTTCTTTTTTTTTTTTTTTTTTTTGTTCTTTTCATTTTTTAGGGGGAGGAGTGGGGTGGGGTGGGGTGGCGTGGGAGGTGGGTGGGGGTGGGGGGGACCACCAGGTCATCTCTGTCCTGTACCCTTCCCCCACTAAATACATCTCTGGTCATCATCATGGTCCGTTCCCAGACGTGGACTGTTGGAACAAGAGTGCCAGCTACACCTATCTTTTATCGAAGCTGGTTAGAGCCCATAACGCTTCAAGACACCGACGCCTTGCATAGTTCTTGGTCAGTCGCTCATCCGCTTGCCTTTGGGGGTTCCGTTCCAAGCAGGCTTGTCTGGGGGATGATAGGCGCAGGTTTCTTAAGAGTGTGTGTCCGATCTACACCCCGTATCTTATACACGGCGCAACAGAAATTGAACTAAAAACGTTAACCCTGGGAACCAAGCTTGCTTCCCATGGACGAAAGTTTTTTTTTTTTTTTTTTTTTTTTTTGGGGGGGGGGGTGTTTTTTTTCGTTCTTTATTATTTTAAAGACCGACCGCTACTCTTTCTCTCTCCTCAGTCTAATTTTATTAGTATTTTGCCTTGTTACAGATCAAGTAACATCATGATATACACCATAATAACCGCTCACTCCCTCCATAGACGCACATATCCACTTGCACACATGAAAGAGAATTCTTTTTATAGGAAAAGCGCGCGCGCGCGAGCACACACACACACACACGCACACACGCACACACACACACACACTCTCTCTCTCTTTCTCTCTCTCTCTCAGAGGGAGCGGGGGGGGGGGGGGGGAGCTGAGAGAGAGAGAGAGAGAGAGAGAGAGACAAGAGATAGAGATAAGAACTGAGAGAGAGAGAGAGAGAGAGAGAGAGAGAGAGAGAGAGATGTTGAATAAAGAACGAATGAATGCACACACATACATTTCATTTTGTATTCACAAATAAAGAACGCCAAAGAATGTGGTGTTCACCCACCGATAGTACTGTCCCGTAGCCTCAATCATGACACTTTCCGACATCTTGATCGTCTTGCCTCGTGTCCCTGTATCTTCACTGGCATGCGTTTTACATACTAAAGACTAATGATGAAAAAGCAAAGAAAACCGGAACAGTTCCTTTAGAGATATGTGCCCATTTCAAACACAACGAACCTGCTTTATTTAAACTACGTCTTTCCAATGGAATAATAAAATTCAGATGTTACTTGTGAAAGAAAAAAGGTCAAAATGTCGCTCCAGGCCACATAGAATTCATGAAACCAATTATTCAAAAAAAAAAAAAAAAAAAAAAAAAAAAAAAAATCAAACTGTAATTCGGGCTGCAAAAAGTCCATGTTGCCAAAGTGTTAACACTATTTGTCAAACGAAACGCGTAGGACAAGACTTGTGACTCGTGATGTGGCATAGTGCCAGGCCATCAGCCCACTGGCTGCGTGCAGTCGTCTTCGTGAGTTCGCATAAAGAATGCCCGCCGGAAAATTTCCAACCCAATCCTCAGCCTTCACCGTCACACATGCAACGCTGATGGGTACCCCCCCAACACCACTAAATGTTAACATACGATTAACAATCAGCATACATCATTTCTGTATCACTTTTATTCCGTATCCACTTCTTTTCTTTTTTCAAGTGATTTTACTGAAGTGGCCAGAAAACCGACATCGTTCAAAAGCCGGAAAATCAAAAGTGCATGGATCGATTTATTGTTTTGAATAATTTTGGTATGTGACATATTCACTTTCTTTTTCTCTTGCAGTCACAAACTGCCCTTGGCTCACTTAAATTAGAATTACCATTATCCAAATTTAGACTCTATCTCGAATTTCAACAGCAAGCATTTAAACTTTTGAACGATCTGTATGCAGATGTTGAATAATCATAATCTGTAAGGGGAAAAAATAAGAGCAAAGCTCATCAAAATCATGCGGGCAGACGGACACAGTCTCATAATACAGTTTGATTTTACTTCCCTCACGCGAGTGAAGAAAACAGAGCAAAATTTGCATAGCAGGCAACATTAGTAGGCTAAAAACATCGGGAATCGCGCTGACCAAACGGAAAGAGACTGTGGGTCAGTGGAACTTTCCTATTTCATCACTCACACGATGGCTGGTCCATTTCTTGTGGGAGATTAATAAAAAAAAAAAAAAACCTTATATATTTAACAGTATGCTAATTTTTTAATGAAAGCAGACATATGTGACTGCATTCTAATTCACACAATGGGTGGGGTTTAATCCAGCCCTTACTCTCACCTCTTCTCACAGCCCCCCCCCCCCCCCCCTCCCCAACCCCATTCCCCCTGCACCAATTTTAGTTCTGACTTGTCTGTAATACAAACACAACCTCTCATTCTCATTTTTATTTGAAGTGCATGCACCCAAACCCCACATGGAGGACGTGCATGTACGTGCACATGCATGTGCGTTTATTTATGCCGATGGAAATACTGATTAGCGGCAGACGATCCTCCACTAAAACTACAGAATTTCATGCAGTGATGCATATCATATGAGAGAGAGAGAGAGAGAGAGAGAGGAGAGAGAGAGAGAGAGAGAGAGAGAGAGTGAGTTCACCATTCAATCCTCAATACCAGGATTAAGGGAATTCTTGATCAATTGAATTAGAACAGGCATGGCTTAAGATCATCAGACACACTGAAGCAGTGCAGTCTCTTCTAATGGGCTGGTTTTCGATTAGTTTTGGGTTTACACGACAGCAACAGAAAAAGGATGGAATTTGGTACAGTCATATACAGAGAGCGATGATAGCTCCAACTGAGACATGAAGACTTAATAGGAGAGAGAGAGAGAGAGAGAGAGAGAGAGAGAGAGAGAGAGAGAGAGAGAGAGAGAGTGAGTCAGTAGCTGCTGCTGCCCGATTCCAGCACTAAAAAACAAAGCAGTATATTTGTATTTATGTTATTATGTTTCAAAGAAATGTGACTAAAGTGTTGTCTTGACAGTCTGATCCATATACAAATGCCCCCCATTAAACACACACGCACACACACACACACACTCACAAAACACACATGCACACACACACACACGCACACACACTCACACGCACACGTGCACACACACTTAAAAAATCTGTTCATGACTAATGTTAAGTGGTATATGATCAGAACATCATTGCAAGTAACCTCCCTGCTCCAAGTCCTCTTCTGTTACTACAAAAACAATTGGATTCTTTATTCTTCAGTATTACAACCTGGTCAACCACACAGGCCATTTCAGGGCTGTAACTGCTGAGGTAAATAAGTCCTGTCAGGTCAAAAACAATAACCAACCATGAACATTCTTCCATTTAACTCACAGAATAACTAATCTAATGGTATTCTCTGGGATATTAAACCTACGTTGTGCTGGGGGTGCCAAACCTCCCTCTTGATTGCCCCCAGTTTGAATAGGTAGGGAACAAAACTATTGAAAAACATTTACATAACCCCACCCCCTCTCAAAAAAAAAAGAAAGAAAAAAAAAAAAAAAAGGCTATGTGGGGTAAGCTGACAGTGCAGAATGGTCAGCTTCAGTCCAGTACGGAATATTTTCACTACCTGATCACCAGATTTCAACAAAAAAGATGGTCTGATGTAAATTCTGTGAGACAAAACTGTGTACAAATTTGCACAAACAAACACATGTGAATGAACCACAATGGCAGAATAGCAGGAGAGGACAGCAAAGAATGAAAAAAAGTCAAAGAGAATGAAGAGAGAAAAGAAGAATTTACAAGCGCATGATTTGTAGAAGGCGGGGATATACAGTTTACACTGAAAAAGCTCCTGACTTCCCAACAGGAAAATTAAAAAAAAAATAACCCAATACAAAACAAAACAATGGCAAAAACCCCCACAAACCTAACAGACCAAGCCTTGCACTTTTTCATGCCTTTATTGAGGAGAATAACAATAGCCAATCCATACACATAACAGTACTATCAATGTTCTACTTCTGCTGGACAATAAAGAGTATCATAATTGGCAAAAAGGATACCAAAAAAATAATTCTTGTTGGAATGAATGAAGACAAGTCATGACAATGACGAAGTTCACCAAATTTTTCGTAATTCTTACATCACCGTCAACAAGGAGAGCTCATTCCATGCTCCATCAACTCACATAAAACATGGGACAGGATATCACTAGACTGTACGTCATATAATTAGAAAAATAAAACAAAAATTTTAAATCCAATAAAAAAAAAAAATTCTGAAACAATTCATTCATCATCATGTTAAAATGAAACAAAACATATTATTACAATATTATTATTAACAGTTCTATATAGTGCCCATCCTCAGTTAGAGACCAACCTCTTTGCACTTCACAATTCACACTCGTGTACAGAAAACCAGCTGCTTACATGGGTAGAGCTGAATAAAGAGCTGCATGCCCGCACTATTCATTTGTCCCCCCCCCCCCCCCCCCCCCCCCATTCAATCCAGTAACAGTCACCCATTCCTTTGGTTTTCATAGAGGGATGCACGCTATGTGTATATAAGCCATCCAGACCAAACATCAAACTGGCCTTCTCTTCTGAATGTTGGTGATGGAATTTTATGTGTGTTCAAGATGTTATCATACTTGAATTCAAACATGGAACCATGGTTCATACTCTCATTCAAAGAATCTTGAGGAGGGGGGGAAGGGAGGGTGGGGGGTGGGGGGTGGCCAATGGTGTCAAAACCAATGTTAACTCTGAGGGAAAACTTCCACTGTACCGAAACAGCTTAGTGAAGATTCAAACCTTTAACTTCAGGATCACCATGGTCATAAGTCAGACACTACTAGCTGAGCTACTTCGGCCAACATGCATCAGTTTAGGGCATTTCTAGGAAGGCTGGCATTGCTTAAAAAGTCAGTTAAAAAAAAAAAAGCCAACTAAACCCCAATCTGCCTCCCCTCCGTTAAAGACAAAAAACAAAAAACCAAAAAAAACACACACACATACAACCCCCCCCCCCCCCCCCAAAAAAAAAAAAGTAAGCAAACAAACAAAACATTTGAAAGCTATTACTCTTTACACAAAAATTCAGACCATAATAATCAAACTATTCATACTACTACTGAGTCATGCCAAATCACAAAGTAACAGCTATTACGTTATTAATTCAAACAACAGACCAAAAAGAAAAAGTGTAAACAGCTATTATGTTATTAATTCAAATAAGAGACCAAAAAGAAAAAGTGTAAAGATTTCTGAGACCAAAGACAAGTGAAAGGGTCGGCCACAAAAGCAGAAAAACAGTAGATGACATTCACACACAAGAAAAGATCTTAAAAAATGGATATGACAGAAAACAGAACATCACTAGCATAGAATTTTTGGAAGACAGGGATACGATTCATACTGTTAAGACCTTGCATCTTCTTCCAAAGCCACATCTCTTTGCTTTCTCTTAGAGATGGGGAGGAGGGTGGAAGAAGGGATAACTAATTCAGAAATCATTTTTCATTTTATGTTTAAAAAAAAAAATTTTTTTTATATCACTATCCTGTATGTAAACAAATCATGGAAATAATAACAGTATATAAAAGGTTCACTGAACACCTGTCATGATTAACAATCATAAAATGAAACAAAATCCACTTCATATCAATTCTGAAATTTATCTTCTTTTTTTTTTTTTCCTACTAAGAATAATTGAATAAAACAAGGGGATGGAGGGGAATAGATGTTCAGGGACACCTGGCGTTCTTACTTTTTTTTCCCCCTATGACAACTAAACTTCTAAAGGTTACATACTACTCTTATTAATGTACAAAGATTTAATTACATACATTTTCAACTCTCTTCTGGTATCGCCACTCAAACTATCCTTTCAGATATCTCATTCATATTTTCACTAAAAATCAAAACACAAAAAGAAATGAAAAGAAACAAGACAAGTTTTATGAAGACTTTCCCAGAGTCCATGGTGGTGGTTAGAAGCATGTGAGAGAGATCTGTGATAGTCACGACTTAAAAGAGGCTGGCTCGTATCATTAAAAAAGTTGTCCGATTATTGGCAGATATAAAACCCAAGCAAACTTACAACACACTGTTTCTCTTTTCTGGGTTCACAGCTTTTAACTTTTTCTTCTGCGTACCAAGGCTCGATATTGGCGAGATTCTGACATGTGACCATTTCTAAATCCAACTTTGGCAGGCAGCCTCATTCTGTCTTTTACAGATGTTGTCTAAATACAACAGCAGTGTGCATATGTTTTTGTATTTTTTGTATGTTATCCATTCCACAAGCACATAAATCATCTTCTCTTTCATAAAGGACGGAATGATATTAATGTTTGTGCACGTCAAAAAAGAAAAACCATGGATGTGTTCATGGAAGGGAGACTGGTTTAAAGTCTCATCCAGTTAATGCAAGTGCAACTGAAAAAAAAAATAATAATAAATTCGTTCACAGAGGGAACACTGGTTTAAAGTCTCATCCAATTAATGCAAGTGCGAGTTAAAAAAAAAACAACAATGCATGCGTTCACAGAGGGGACATCAGTGTATAGTGACATCCAAAGGACTTGTAAAGTTAAAGTCTCCACAGATACTAACCACCAAGATGATATCTGCTCTAACCAGGCTGTCTGAGGTGGGAACTGAACCAAGCACCCTCAGAGTAAGAAAAACAATGCATTAGCCACTATGCTGACCAAGCCCCGCAGATCTTCCTGAGGGGGAGGAAAAAAAAAAGAACAGGGTTAGTGGAAGCCATACAACTATTTTCAAGCCATTTGCACATAGATCTTTACACTACCTGGATTTACCTTCATCCAAATAAATCATAAACATACAAGACAAAATAATGTGGCACAAGACTGAAAAATATGTGTTTAATATGCCAAACTATTTTTTAACATGATGATGGAACTTAACTTTAGAACAGTACCAACAACATACAAATTTTCTCAAGTAAATATAATGAGGGTTACTCATTTTAAAGAGCACTGCACTGTATCAATGACATAAAGTTTAATTTCATTTTCACATGCATTCTTCAGGCGCGAACCTTGACACAGATTTTCATGTAACAAAATAGGGATCAACAACCAATACAAGATTCACCAACTTTTATCACAAAAAAATGATCCCAACTACATTCAAAATCCTAGCAGAAGATTGGACTGGCGACGATAACTTCAGAAACTTGCATGCAGACACACGAAACAAAAATGCGATTGTTAAAAGCTTGTCAAAAAGTCTGGAGAAGTAAAAATGTTCCAAATCATTGCACAACTGTAACTTGAGAATATTGTAAAGTCCTGTAACACGCTTAAAAAGTCACTCCCAGATAAATAAATGGATAAGCTGAACATGAAAAGCAAAACGGCAATCCTTCCACTCCCACAGGCATTCACAAACTACTCTCACTGCTCCACTCAGTCTCCATAGATTTGCAAGCTGTAAATCCAAACATATACAGATGATTCAAAACCCGAATTGAAAAAAAAAAAGAAAAAGAAATACATAGGATTAAAAAAGTTGATGTCAAAGATTGTATTAACCCCTGAACTGCCAGAAGTTTTTATTGCCTTTCACTTTCCCATATGCCAGTGCTGAAGTGGAATTTTTGTTCAACCCTTCTGCTGTGAGAACAGCTGAGAGACAATGGAAAACGAGCTAATCCATATGTTTTGTTAAACAGAATTGAGACAAAAACCAGTACATTTCCATGATTCAGCCCTCCATTTAGTCAGTGTGTGGATGAAATGCTTGCACCATCACCAAGAAGAGGGTGACCACACTTCAAGCCCTCTCCTTACATCCAAGGTGGATACATACATCTTCTGAACATGTAAGTCAACTGTCAGTAGAATTAACTGCACCATGAAAAAAAAAAAAAAAAGTCAGAAATGCCCACTTTGAGCATGTGAATGTCATTAAACTTGTGATCATATAGCCACTGGCTCAGAGCCAACATTTGGGCATGACTGATGAGGGTGTGAGGGTGTGGGATTAAAATGGCAGCAGGATTCCATTGCGCTGCGTTTGGGTCTCACTGGCCATGCATGATGGATGCAAATGAATCTGGTAGGTTACTGAAGTATCTTGGAATTTTCCCAACTTTAGTTTGTTGAGAAATCGTTTCATGAAACTAGGTACATATGAAATACATACTGGGACATCTCAAGATGAAAAATGCAACACAGAAGATATGTGTGCAGGCAATTATGGGCTCAAAATATGCAATGATGAATACTGGGGACAATGCAAAATCTGCCTATTTTACATGCATTAAGAAAGACTCAAAATAGTCTAAAATAACATTTTTGTGATAACTCTTTCCTAACTAACTCCTAAGATTACCTTGGATTTTTTTTTTTTTTTTTGTATTGATGCAGATTGGGTCTGTTTCTCATGTCAGTAATGGATCTGGCACAGCTATGATTACAAAGCAAGTTGATGGCCTGCTGCACAAATGAACAAAGGGGAGAGCAATCATCATAAAGCAAGTAATCAGCCTTGTAAAATGAATGTCTGTGATTACTGTGCAGTCACCATTATACAATCTGTTACTAGTAAAGCAATGTTGCACTGTAAATCTGTGCAAAAGGCCAATGAAAAATCAAAAATCAACTTATTCTGCCATCACTGAGATCCACCAGTTGGTGGGACAGTGTAACTTGATAAATCTTTCATCTATCACAATCTCAAACAAACTGGTGATGCAACTCTTTATTAATCTGGGACCAGAACACTGCACTCAGTTAGTGTTACAATGTTTTCTCTATCCACAAAAACAACAAACTGATGAAAAGAGTGTTAGTTAATAATACACTAACTTTTCGCATAATCTTGATTTTCAAGTTATCTTGAACAGGTGAGCTGGACACATCTATGCAAACACAACAAACGACGACTTTAACGTCAGCGATTATAACCAGTTACAGTACATCAACTTCCATCAGATCCAATTCAACCAACCAACATTCAAAACTGTCAATTTCTTGTATGAATGCACATACTGTAATATATATTATTTGGTTAATAACAAGGTCACTAACATTTCCATGAAGACAGCGTTCACTCTTTTTTTCCACTTCTATTCAGACAATCACACACGACTGCTCTGTCAGTGTCTGTGCCAGTCAAACACAACACATTGAAAGCTTTAAAGCCATTGCCAAACAGTTTTGCGTAGCCAAATAGAAGTTCTTATGATACTGTGTGTCTTTTGAAATCTGTCATAGTATTTTACAGTTTCATTTGGGTCCTTATGAAAACAGTCTTAATTGCTCTAAAGTCTGAATGAAAGCGCTCTTTGGTGATATAATTTTAATGAAGCACACGTTTTCTTCATGCAGGTTATAGCCATGCAAAACTGCACATGCTGTGAAGCTGATCTGAGGCATTGTGTCTTATTTAAAAAGAAAATGAAAAACTCCAGCCACACAAACATTGCCATAATTTATTTTCTGTCAGCCACTGAAGTCATATATTTAATCACTGTGGTGATGTTCTCAGTACATGAATGCAGGAGATCAAAATGAAAGCGGGCAATGGCTCACTTTATGGCACACTTTTACACAAAAAGCAACGACAACTAAGTAAACTTTCTTTAACTAATGCCTTTGATTACGACTACTTAATTATTATTTTGTCCCTCTTACCCATTCATACTCTTCTGACCCTAATGATAAGGACACAGTTGAGTGAATTAACACCTAGCATACCTATGCCTTGTGTTTCTCTTAGCTGAGATTGCCAACAGTCTGTGGTTGTCCACAGTCAGTTATCACTCTGGAAGAATACGCTCATCAAATCCCAAATAAACTTCAAGCAACTCACATCAAAGAGTAGAATGTGGGAAAGGACATGTGCTGTAAAACATTTAGGAAAATATAAAAGAGATTCACGTCTTTACTTGTTATTCAAGTGCCATGGATTAAGCTTTCACTGCATGACATGTTCCAGTAAAAAAAAAAAAAAAAAATGTTCTCAATTGTCAAACTAGATCAGGTGGGAGCAACACATGTTCCCGGATCATAAAGTGACTCATTCCCACGAAAATAAGATGACATATGATTCAATATTTTAACTGACTCATATGTATTTCTGAAAGCTACAAAGAATACAATTTACGGTGATAGGTATCATAACTGTTTTTTTTTTTGTAAATGGAAAGGTCATATGTTTTTAATTCAATGTGTGGCCTAGTGGCCATTTCAAAAAAACTGATTAAAAAAAAAAAACTTTTTGGCGCCAAGCCAGCACCTTCATCCAACAGTGTGCAACACTAAGCAAGATAGCAGTAAATCCACTGTATGAATAAGTTTGAACACAAATTCTTCCTTTTCTTGTGAAACTTGTAACAGTAATAAGGCAGATGGAAAACACTCAGCCAGAGTGCTCTCATCCGTTTCAGGTAAATCCAGTGCATGTATAGTCCCACTAACAAAGTGGATTTTGCGTGACAAATCTTAAAATGGTCAAAGTTGACCCCAACCCTTTCAAGGCCTTGTTGAAATTAACCTTGTATGCCCCTCCAGTGGGGGCATGCTCAAACTCGCTCCACTATTGTAGGGGCTTTGCAGGTGACACCCTGAATCAGAACAGGCACCACCGAACCGACTCTGCAGCAGCGCACCGTCTCCTCCCTGTGAGCTGCCTGACGATGACCTCATACTGATTGCTTGCTCTCTGTTAGTGTAAGACTGTGGTGCTGAGTCTGCGACAAGATGAAGTTGTGGTTGTGAAGGGAGAGAAACCAGAGAGCAGTGTCAGACTGATGCCAGTGAGAGGGCATAGAAAGCTAAATTCAGTTAAAAGGGAGGGAGAGGGAGAGAGAGACAGAGACAGAGAGAGAGAGACAGACAGACATACAGAGAGAGAGAGAGAGAGAGAGAGAGAGAGAATCAAAAACCCCTGAAGGGTGATTCTGTCAGAATGGATCACGTATTTCATATGCCCTGCAAGACAAAAGTTGTGTATGCCTCTATTTTGGCTGCAAATCTCAAGTTCTTTCATTGGCTTCCTTTGTGCTATTTCGTTTCAAGTCTCTCAACATGTACAGCTACATTAAACTTTCATATATCAAGTTCATACAATAAACATGCAACAACTTTGTTTCTGAGATTTAAATTTTTGCGCATGTGAGAATCATTGCAGAAACTATGCTACTTATTAAAAGCATAAAAAATAAGCAACAGAAAAAAAGCATATCTGTTGCATCCAAATTAATGTGAAAATTGAACCAGAAAGAATATATACCCAAGACATATATATATGACAACCACAACATAACCTTGATATGTTAATTTATCATCTAAGCTTTGAACACTGATAAATTAGGCAGCATAAAGTCTATTCTCTGATATAACATTATATGTAATATTTTCAATATGGCCTGATTAATTGTTTAAATCCATTGTGGACTCATACTCATTGCTTAATAAAAACACTTAACAAATGTGCGATAACAAACATACCATATATATATATTATGTCATTTCCCCTGCCTGTACACAGCTGCTTTTTCTGTTTGTAATCTTCAACAAAATTTTGGTTTTAACATACAACAATAATAATATCGACAGTTTATGTAGTGTTATATCTGAAAGTGACCCAAAAACAGAAACAGAGAAACAAACAAAATCATCCACAAGCATTATATCATGTACAAAACAAAGTCCACACTTAATCTAAACTGGAAATAAAATGTGTCTGACATGCAAATTTACATTATGCGTACATATAAAACAAGATTCCAAATTATGAAAACATAATGACCACACAAAATTATTTTTTTTTAAAATATGCGTACATATAAAACAAGATTCCAAATTATGAAAACATAATGACCACACAAAATTATTTTTAAAAAAAGGGAAGTGAGAAAACAAAGGATAAGCAGCACAAAGTCCCATACCATTTTGTCAAAACATTCAGCAATAGCATCCAGACTGGAAAAGAACAGTCGCCTCAAATCTGGTATCGCAAGAAGCAATATTGACAACATAATGACAGAAAGGTCATATTTCGACAAATAACTATCCACAGAAAATGTTCCCATCCATATCATGGACCTGACTTTTTTTTTTTCAAACCAATTATTTCCACATAAATATCAGACTAGTCACAGACTGTATGAAAATAAAGCTTTACAAAAGCTCGATTGGAAAATCACCAGGATCAGTTCACAGTAAGGGATAAGACACAATCTGTGAGGAAAAATGACAAGAATTTACATTTAAATCAGTCGGAACACATGAGAAGAAAATTTACACACGTTAACTTACTCATACAACAGCAAAATCTACGAAAAGAAAGATATCTATCAACCTGAAACAACTCTGTGTACATTTTTTTGAGTTCCTGTCTGTTTATTCAGTTCTTTCTACCTATCCTTCTGGAATTTTTTTTTTTTTTTTTTCTGTGTACAATTTTCAGTAGCTATTATTGAATTGTAAACCACTGAATCAATTTGAAAAGAGAACAAAACAACTCTGACAACCCAGAGCTTAATCTAGGATTTTTTAAAAAGGGGGACAGCCCCCCCCCCCCCCCCCCCCCCCCCCCCCCCCCCCCCCCCCCCCCCCCCCCCAAAAAAGGGCCCCCCCCCCCCCCCCTCCTCCAGGGCCACTTTTGCCAGCCAATCGTCTTGAAACCGGTGTTCCCTTGCACTGGCACTCTTTTCGGGCTGCTTCTGTGAGCTTTTGGATGTAGTCGCATTTTTTTCATGATCTTCTCCACCCTGGCATGGCACAGAATCTTTTTTTTTCACATTTCCTCCACGAAAGTTGAAGTCGAATAGGGTGGGTGCATGCTTCATTTGGAAAATCTCCAATATGGCACCTTAAAACTCTGCAACTTCTTGTCGGTGATCAAGATGGAGGAGATGAATGCCGCCGATTGGTTGATTTACACTAACGCCAATGAAATATCAAGAAATCGTTTGCTCCTGCTCAGTCCTAGTTTCAGTTTTTCAAGCAGATGACAAACGAGCGCCCGCAATGATCAGTGAACAGGGCAGGCAGTCCTGCAACTGTGCGGGAGTCTGCCCGCGTTAAGACTCCATAATTGCCGGAACGAACAGATTTTCGGGGGATTGTACCAATCCCGCACTCTAGATTAAGCTCTGCAACCTATGATACCTGCATATTTTAGCAGAATAGGCCACTACATAGGAATATGTGAAAGACTAGTTCATTTGAGGAACCAACAATAGTAACAAAAGTGGTTGCTTTTTCATTACTATCTGCAACATATTAGTTATCTTCATAAATAAAAAGTTGAACCAGTCCATATCAAACACTGCTGCATTTGAAAAATTGATGTAAGACTGAAGAAGTCAATATTACACTTAATTCAAACCGACTCTAGCAAACCATGGCTCCAGTACACATATTCATTTGCATATATCTCAATCTTTCCCATAATGTTCGTTGTCACTACTCTCTAAGCATAACGAAACACTATGAAATCCCTCTTTTGCATTATTACTATAACAACTCACTGTGCTGTACACTTGCCTTCTGCTTTTTCGATTGCTTGCAAGTATATGTTCATAAATGCAGTGCTTTTTACAATGTGTAAATATAACAAAAAGAAAAAAAAAAAAAAGAACAACACTCAGCAAGAAGACACAGGTACTCGACGCTATCATTCAAAGAAAGATAGGTGATGCAACTCAGTTTGTTTTGTTCACTTGCTCTTCTGCCTTGCTTTTCCTTCTCCTTTTGTAGCAGGTTTGTTCTTTGAAACAAGGCAAAGTTCTCACCAATGTTTTAATTTTCACCATTTTGACAAGACCCTACTCACAGTGATCACATTTCTTCAGACAGATCAAGGTATTTCCACTCAAAGAGAAAAAAAAAGACAGAAATTTCCCTTTTTTAAATAACATAAGGGTATTGGGATTTTCAGCAGAAAATACCTCATACACTGTAAACTGCAAACATACAAACAGGCTATGCTGATTATAAATGCCTGATGCACTGTAAACTGAAAACTTACAAACAAGCTATGCTGATTATATATAGAAAAAAATCAGGAAAACAACGGCATAACCAGAGTAGGAAGGATTTGTGTGCTTGTATGCATGTGTGTGTGTGAATTGACTTCATGCTATTCCATTTTTTAAAATTTCATTTCTGAACACACTGGGAGATATTTACACAACACTGCACTACAGATGTTACCTGACTCGTTTCGGTCACATGCACACGTCTGAGCGCACAGCGTAATACAGAGACAATACTATGAGCAGACTATCATAAATACCACTTTCAATGACAGACATATGAAAAACAGTTATCCATGAGATATGAAAAAGAAAAACTGTCATAAATGCCACTTTCAGTGACAGGCATATGAAAAACAGTCATCCGTGAAATGCGAAAGAAAAAAAGGGACTGATGCATGTCTTAGACATAAGAAAGAAAACCTACAAGCTATCGCAATACTACAAACCTACATGACTGACCCTACCGTTGAACACTTTTTGTTGCTGTTGATATTTACTTAATAATATCACAAAGGGTATTGCACGCAAAATGTCACTGCTGTGGTATTAACTTCATGAGTGGCTGTGGTAAAGACCACCACAGCAATTTCATTTTGTCGGTCATTTTGGTAGTAAATCCTAAAAAATATAAACAATCATGCTAAAATTGAGAACATCTTTGTTTACTGCTAAAAAAAGGTACCCCCCCCCCCCCCCCAAGCCAAACATACCAAGCAAAGCAAAAAAAAAAAAAAAAAAAACCTCACAATGCCCAAAATGAACTCAAAAATCAACAGAATTCTTTTCTTTTTTTAAAAATAATTCTACCTGTACAGCCTTTGAAAACACAACGTACCTCCTCTTGTATCCCCCCCCCCCCCCCAAAAAAAAAAAAACCAAAACAGCAAACACACAAACAAAATAATGACAAACTAAACAACTCTTAACTTTCTTTCGCAGTTTTTGTGTTTTTCAAGATGCTAAATTAAGTGTGTCGCTAGGAAGGCAAGTCATCTGCTACACTAAAGAAAAGAGAAAGGACAGAAAAATGGGACAGGGGATTGCAAAAATATAACTATAATCTCTTGCAGAAGATAAAGCTGAGGAGTTGGGAAGGGGGGGGGGGGGGGGGGGGGATACACCCTCCCCATCCATCTAAACACTAGGTAAGGGGCCTGTTTAGCACAAGAAGAATGCTAACAGAATGACACTGCATGAAGGTGGACAGTAACAATGTCAGTTATCATATTCCTGGTTCAAACGTCCGATCTCAGGATGGTGAGTACAATACTCAATCATGCTTCTTACCCCGCCTCACCCTTAATCGAGCTAATCATGTTTATAACTCCACCCCACCCCAAAGCTTTTCCCTGAAACCCTACACCTTCCCCCCTAAAAAAAAAGACAAGCCCCCCTCCCCCCCACTCACCTCCTACCCCCTTCCCCACACCCCCAAGAAAAAATTCCTAAGGCAGGAATAACCATGATCGGACACGATTATTACACAGGGTCTACTGCAGCAAGTTAAAGGCAGAACATAAAAACAAAAACAATAGAAAGAACAAAAAGAATACAGGTTCTTCCCCCTCCCCAGCCTCTCAACAACAACAACAATAACCACACACAAAAAAACCCC
Organism: Conus betulinus; assembly: GCA_016801955.1. NCBI lineage: Eukaryota > Metazoa > Mollusca > Gastropoda > Neogastropoda > Conidae > Conus > Conus betulinus. The sequence goes on along the minus strand of JADBJO010000785.1, from coordinate 116,569 downwards.
ACCACAGCATGTGACATCATAGCAGTGTTGCATTTTGAGAAAACTCGAAATCCAGCACTCTGCCAAAGTACAGTGTGTATTCTTAACTGTCAATATTTTCAGAGTGTCATGAGGTACGATGAAAATGTTCAAGTGTCATGAAGTACCAGTCAAAGACGAACAATTTAAGATCAGAATACATGTTCAGATGGGAAACAAGTAGATCAGAGGATAAAAGAGTGTAAATATGATCATGTAAAAAAAACCGTAATTAAACGCATATCAAATCAGAGAACATGCTTACAATTAAATGAGAAAGAAGAACATGTTCATCAAAATCTGAACAGAGTACATGGTAAACAACTAGTAAGACAACTACATACTACAGTTTACCCCTTCGACTTCTACAGATAAGAACACAGGGGTAAAGAATCATTCACTAGCTACTTTTTACAAAGCTCACTGATCTGTACAACTAAAACAAGCATAGAGACAAGAAAAAAATAAAGATGACAAAAAAATAACAGCAGGTCAAAACTTAGTTTATACCTGGTACAGTACAAGTATACGAGACTCAAATACTTGGGACCCAGTGATCAGAAATATTGAGGAGACCATGAGGCAACAAAACACACTGCTAGCAGCAGACATAAAGACAACAAAAGTAGAGCTTCTTTTTAATCTGTTCATCAATCTGTGAAAAAAAAAAACAATAAAAGTATATTTCTAACTGAAGTAAGTTACCTGGTTTACAAGTGAGTTAGCTCCTGAGCTGGTTAACACAGTCGAATAAAATTACAAGATCCATTAGCTTGTTTCAGTGACTAGTTTCTCATTTAAAAAAAAATAAACCACTAAACTAAAATCATACTACGGTGTGTACTACTGTTGCACCATGATGCTTTACTGCATTATGCTGGTTTACCCTGTGTTGTGTTGTACTGCACTGTATTGCATGTGTGTGGTATTGGACAAGTGAAAAATCCATGTAACATTCAAGCCACTCTTGACAAGAACGCACTTCCACAATGCTTTGATACTAGTCTTTTCATATGATTTACATTCTATTCCTGTGTACCTTTAATTGTTTTTCTAATACAAATGATATTCTAATAAAAATTAACTAGTCTTTTCATATGATTTACTTTCTATTTCTGTGTACCTTTAATTGTTTTTCTAATAAAAGTGATATTCTAATAAAAAAATTAGCCAAAGTCAACTCCAATCCTGTCACTCCTTCACTTCATACACATTCCTGTAGCCCTGCCAGCTTAAGTCTCAGATAAAAGCAATGCAAATCAAGAGACACAGCTGGTGAGAAGATAAGTCTTGGTAATCAATCATATTTCATACCTTTTTCTTAGTTGCTTCACCGACAAAAGTGGTATTGTATTTTTCCTTTTTGTTTGAGATGAGTCAAACAAACATCTACAGGTCTTTCTGAGAAAAAACTAAAATTTTCTTCTTTTTTTTTTTCCCCCATTTCCAGAAAGCAAAAAAAATATCAAAAACTATCTCCAAAGGATAAGCGCTAAAGACGGATACAAGATGTACAAGATAGAGAAAACTTTATCCTCAAAAGCAAAGAGGCTGTAAATGCTCTGGTTGTATACTGTTGAGACAGAAAGTCACAAAGACTGAGGATCTAAATAATTTGTATATTCATGTTGTTTCTTGCTGAACCAATTGCAGGGAATCATATCAGAGCAATCACAGTCTCAATAAATTCTATATATGTTTACTTATTAGAAGAAAAAAAATGATTACAGTAAACCAATTTATTTCCGTCATACTTAAACAGCCCAAAACTTGATTATGTTTCCAATAATCTTAGACTGAATGAAAAATATTCTCTCTTTTGGAAACTCAAAATATACGTCTGATGGAACATCCCTGAACAAAGTCTTTTGGAGCGTTCTGTGCAGCACTTGGAGAAAATCTCATGTAAATCCACACACTTCATAAACATGCGTTTCCTTGTCAATAGCTCATCACATGGCATTCACCACAAAGCCTCCTCATCTTTGAAAAGATCTGAGTGTGAATAAAAAGTCTGAAGACGAATTCACCAAAGCTGTAGGAACAGATGAAAATATGACCCCAATAGTCTACTTTGCCTGCAGGTTAGAAGAAACAGATGAGTAGAAGAAGGCAGCAAAGTACCCAAGGAACAGCTTAAAAAACTGGACAATAATTCATGTGTCAGTGACATACCAAGTAAAGGAGCTCTTTCCTCCAGAAGTTGAAAGTTAGTTCATTCATTTTTTTTTTTTTTTTTTTGTGCTGTCAATTTACTGATTTCCATCTTTCTAGTCATCTGCACCAATACTGGGCTGAAACACAGGGTACGATCAGATAAAGTGGGGAAAAAACAATGTTAAAAGAGACTGCCGAACAGGACAAGCAATATAAAAAGGTGGTATGAGAGTTTCTTAAAATTTGTGACAAAACATCATGACTTTTAAGTGACCTTATAATGTTCAAACCACTGTGTGCCTGCTTGTAAGTTTCAACTGATATGTGGTGACAGCAAGAATAACACAGACAAAGATATCCCATGATCTATAATACAATACAACACCGATTCCTTAACTGGTCAGCAGATGAAATATAATCTTACAATTACTTTATGCAGAAAAACCTTCAATAACATGTGACCTACCAATTTTCACATATAAAGAGTTTAATCAAACAGAACGTCAAGCAAAAACAAAAAAATGCGCAGATCATTCAGCAAAAACAAAACTATTTTTTTCAAGGGCAAAATTGCTAACCACTGATCTAAATTAAAGCAGTAAAAGACAACAATAACAAAAACAGGAGGAACAAAAACATTGAATGATTGTCAGTAAAAAAAAAAGATATGGTTGGCTGCTGCTCAATACGCCAGTGATCATGAACTCCTTTTTACATGCTTTACCAGTCACTGCAGGATCATACACGTAGCAGACTATCCCATGATCAATAAATTCTGAATTTGTCCAACAGATAAAACTCTCCATGAAAACAATGGACAGCATGTCAAAAAAAAATTTCGATAATTTTCAGAAAATGATGGCACTTAACTTCACAGAACTGGCCTGTATGAATAACTTTGAAACTATATTTAACAATCTAATTATGAAGAAGAAGAAAAAATTGAAGCAATAGATATACTTTGAGATTTCTTGGCATATCTTTAAAGAATAAAGACACACTATGAATCAAAAACGTTTTCCAAATAATCGTAAAAGAACACACACACACACACACACACACACACACCCCAATGCCTTTGAAGTTTCCACACAATAACAAAGATTCCAAATCTGATCAAATAAACAGTTACAACCAATGTACTATTTTGAGCCCATTTTCAGTTTACGTGTACTTTAATCTGAAAAAGTCTCACAAAGCGTCCAGTCCAAAATGATGGTAGATGCGGCGTTTTGTTACAATCAAAATGTCAGGAAGACATATGAAAGGAGGCATCATCTCGGAAATCACCACAGACATCTGCCCAATGCATGTGCGGGAGGAAACTGTATCACATTTCCTCCTGACAGGGCTTCCTAAATCACCACCCACATCCTGTGAATACAATGCCCCATCATTCACATTGCTCACTAACCCTTACACACAAGCAACGGAGAAGACAAGGAGAAGGAATCCACAGTGATGTTTTCAAGAAAGAAAAACCCCCAACAAATGGATTTCAGCACATGCGTCAGGACACATGTGTGTTCACTTTCTAACTCCGTCAAACATCACTGACAAGACCTCAACATCAGCCACAAAGCATTAGTACACTCCACCTTCCACAATCTCCCCCTCCTCCCCTCAAGTATTTCAAATCTACATACGATAAAATGCTTTAGAGTCACAGTTTACTCCTCACTCTATTTCCTGGACAATAGATGCTGTCAATATGATCATGCATTCAAAAACAAAAATAATTTCTCTTAAAAAAAGAATAAAGCCTAAGATAGTGCATCAGCTTTTTTTTTTTTTATTATTAGACGTAAAGCATTCACTGGCTGTATTCATTGTTTTCCCCTCCACCCTTAGTGAGAGCCGTCAGTGGAGATTTGGCAATTGGTAATGCTGAGCGACACATTGGGCAACACATTGCAGTCCAGCACCAGTCACGATCATCCTACAGGTGCCTGCCGTACTCCTTGTCAGTCCCTGTCCCCCAGGCGGCTGGCCGGGCAGACCTGGTTGTGTAGGTGGGTGATGCACTCCACGGTGGGGACGTGGCCACTGTCCCACATGCCAGGGTCACACTGCGAGCACAGACCCATCAGGCTGCAAGGGATCACCACCCTGCTGCGGAACTGGTGCAGTAAACCTCGTGCCTGAACAGAAAGAGAGAAAAAGGTCTGCGTCTCAAGACATCTCTAAAAGTTTACTTCAAACAACAGATGTAGATATATAAACAGGAAATAAATGTGAATAAATGTACAACAGTCACTGATGCTATTTCATGCAGCAAAATTTTCACAGAAACCAATATCAAATGATGACTACACCACACTATTCTTATCTCCACTTTCAATGCAGGCAGCGAAATATTAGACACAGAGTCTACTGCTGTTTGCAGGGCTTTCTGTTAAGAAGTCTGGTTAGTGTAGTGTTTCATGTTACCAGGAGTAAGGTGAGACTATAAATATTACATCAAGGGCAATCAAGAAACGAAACCCTTATCATCTGAAAAAATTGATTTCACAAGCATACTGCATTAACATGATTTTCTCAAAATATTATCAAAATACCCTCCTTATCTGTCTGACATTTTTCTTTCTTCAGCACAACATATAAGCTCAGTCATATTTACATATATATATATATATATATATATATATATATATATATATATATATATATATATATATATATATATATATATATATATATATATATAAAGCTTGATTTATTAGTAGTAGTAGTACTATTTATTACATTAAACTCTCTACAACAAATCCTCATTTACCAAAGCCACAGGAAATCTTCTGGATCTAACCAGTGCACTGCAGTTCAATGAAATTTACAGGAATATGATATTAACGGCAAACTGCAATGTGATACCATTTTATGAAGGATAACACAGAACTGAAGAGTATAGTTCTGGATGCCAGACTGGGCAGGACAGCTCTGCACAAGACCAGCCTGAACAGCACATTACACCACAGCACAGTAAAAAAAAAAGCAGCAGCACAGAGCAGAACAGCAGAGCTCAGTGCAAGACAACACAGGATAAAGATCAAGTCAGGACAGGACAACAGAATACAAGACTGTATGGCACAGTGTGGATACAGCACAGTATTGACAAAACACAAGGCAGCAGTGCAGTACAGAGCAGGACACTACAATTCCCTAGTGCACCATTAAGTACTCTACACCATTATATCAAGTCAAATCAAAATGTTGGCAGCCCAGCTGACCAAGGAGACTACATCAGGTTTGTAAGCAAGTGGCAAATGGATGTATGTACAAAATAAACTCTCAGATTACATTTCGAAACACAACCAAAACCAAACAACCATATGACCGATCTAGTACAAACTTTATTACCAACCATGCTTATGTCACATTGTATCCTACACAGCGTTGTGCAAGACAGCCGCAGACTACAGATTCAACACCACACACCACTGCCCACCTTCCTCAGCACAATGTCAACGTTCATGTGCATGGCCAGGGAAGAGAAATGGAGGAGGATATCATCAGCAGGCAACCTCTGGTCCACCACGTCATCCCCATAGATGGCCACAATGGCCACGCACAGGAACAGGTGGAAGTAGTCCGTCTGGTAGTGAGCCCAGCACGTTTCCCAGATGCGCAGAGCATCCTGTTCGCTGAACTCACGTTTGAAACATAGTAGAATCCACCTAAAAAAAAAAAAAAAAAAAAAAAAAAAAAAATGACAGAGATGAAGAACACTCTAGCAAGAACACTGTAATAACAAACAGTATTTGCTAAAAGGATGGAAACTATGCATGGTTAACAATTTCAGGACAGGCTCATTCATTTGAATTTACACAGCAGCATTCTTCTCTGTCAACATATATATATATATATATCATCCTGAAGAGAGCCTTGCTCGAAACAACGTTGTAGATATTTTAATATTCCTTTTTAAAGATTTGATTTTAACAGATGTTGTTGCTCCCCAAGGGGTCGAGCTCTTTTAAAATCATATTTGGCTTTTAGCAATATTCATTTTATATATATAATATATATATATATTTTTTTTCTAGTATTCATGACATCAGCCTTTATTCCTTATCATGTGTATCACAAAAGTTGTAACAAGAAAAAGGGTCAAACTGAAGAGAATGTGGTAGCTGGTTCTTTGGGTGAGATTTTTATCCCCACGTTTTGGACCCTAGGCCCTTCTTCATGGGGAGAAAAGTAAAGAATGAAGAAGAGAAGACAGCAAAACCAAGACAGAACTAAAACTAAAACAGTGAGAAGTAATCAAGAAGGAACAAAATGGAAAAGGCGAAGAAGAAAAAGGTGAGCATTATTTACAAGAAGATACTGGCTAAGAAATACTCTCCCTGCCCTCTCTTCTTGACAAGAGTTTTTGTTTACTTGCTTGTTTTTTTTGCACCACAACACAGTTTCACTTGTATTCATTCTGAGAGACTATTTCTGCAGCGTCGCTTTGCAATGGCAAAATAGGATCATACAAATTTCTCTGCTTAAATGAAATCTCCATTCCTTCCTCAAAAAACCAACCACCACCGTTCAGAGAATAGTGTAGACTGTATGATATATGTTTGAAATTGATTCAAACTTAAGTGGAAATAAATAAGGTCATCAAAAAGTGGTCAGCTGGCGTCCATGTTCAGATCATTGTTCAGATCATTCCACTGAAAATGACAGACCACCATTACGAAGCTGAAAATAAGAAAACACCCACAAACATATGCATACTAAACTACATCTGGCACTAGATTTTATACAAAAGCTCCAGCAATTCTGACTTGCAGGGTTAAAGCAAACTGTCTTTTTGAAACTGTACCCTAGTTCCATTAGTGATCTGGCTCAGGACCTGCAGGGTTAAAGCATTTAAAAAGTCTTTTAAACAGTACCCTAGTTCCAAGTGATCTGGCTCTTGATAAAGTTAATTTAGTAGTTACATACATGTTACATCATAGTTATGATTTCTGATCAGGTCCTTTAGTAGTTACATACATGGCTCTTGATAAAGTCATAGTTTAAAAAGTTAAAAAGTGCATCAATCATAAGCATCATGATTTCTGATCAGGTCCTTCATCCGACTTGCAGGGTTTAAAGCATTGTCTTTTAAACAGTACCCTAGTTCCATTAGTGATCTGGCTCTTGATAAAGTTATTTAGTAGTTAAATACATACACATCATAGTTAAAAAGTTAAATGCATCAATCATAAGCATCATGATTTCTGATCAGGTCCTTCATCCGAACACTCTGAATCAGCCACCAAGTCAGTCAACCAACCCACCCACCCAATCCAATTTATTAAACAGATTTTTTTTTTCAAATTTTCAAATGAAACCACACCTAAACGAGTCAATTCAATCAAGTGATCATATTTCCTCTCATTCAAACCAACTAACCATAAGCACAAATTTGCCACAAACCAATGACTCAAATTAAAATCCATGGGGAAATACACATAAGAAAATCATTTTCACTCTCCTGACCTGTGGGCAAACAACATTTCCAAGCATCTTGTCCAAGCAGCTTGAGGTGGTAGAAAAAACCTGGGCAGCATAATGCGAAGCAGCTCTCGAAGGTAATCCTGCACACAATGTCACGCCACCCTGAACCTCAGTTCAGTTCCGTTCAGTGGTTATTTTAATGTCTATTCATCACTGATGATATCAGACAATATCAAAAGGCAACAGCGATCACCGAGAATGTCAGACCTACTGTCTCTGGTCATTTTCTCTCACCTCTCTACTTCACATGTTAGAACCCACATGCTCCTCTTAGAATACTGAAAATACCTTAAAAAAAAAAAAAAAAAAAACAAACAGTCTACCCACTCTGAACCTGATGAACTATGCATAGCCTGCAATTGAGATCTTGTCAGTGAAAGATTTCGACACTTACAGCAGGTCATGCTTGTTAGAAATAACCCTTGATGAGGACGAATGTACAAAGAAACCAAACTGATACGCAAAAGCTGTTCAAAATGAAATCTAACAGGCAGATTTTGCAGATATTTCACTGACCACTGGTTTCTGGTCTCAAGACCTTCATAGCCTAAGTTGGTGGGCGAGACTAGTTTGGTGAGACTATTCAGATACTGCTGGAAGTTTTAGCCAGTGGTCACAAGGTGCAAGCAGTTGTCTGTACATGTAGAGGCAAGGGTGGGTGGTGGAGAGATTATACGGTGGGAGTGGAGTTGGGAAGAGAGGGCAGGGAGACCATTTCTTAGCCAATATCTCTATCGAGTGTTCAGTGAAATCTAAAGCCTCTGTATTTCTTTTCTGGCATTAAAATTCTATGAAGGCAGAAATATCAGTTTCAATAGGATTTTGTGTCTCATTTTCTAACTTAAAAAAAAGTCCACCTACTGACAGTAAAGAAGCCCTTTGATCTGAATTGTTTGATTGTTGCTGAATCTAACATCTATCATTCTCAAAATTTTCTCTTCTGTTTTTTTTTTTTCTTTTTTACTTTTAAACGAAAATATAATGACAAATGGAATGCACAGTCTAGCACGATGAGGAAAAACTTTTCTCATACCAGCTGCTTGTCCATGTCGGAGTCAGTGGGGGAGGACACAAAGATGGTTCTGTTCATGAGCCCAGAAAAACACCAGTAGGCATCAGCTTCTTGCTGGGTCTCTGCCAGAATGGGGGCCAACAGGTCAGACATGCCCTGCGAGTATCCACTGCAAGGATGGCTGGCCGCAAAGTTCAGCAGGATGTTCCTGATCGACAGGGACGACACAGACATACACACACAATGTACTACAGCAGCATCATATTTCACTCACAATATGCAAAAAATGTTTTTAAAATCTCTTCTGGAAGTTAAGCATCAACATAAATATACACAGGACTTGACTAGAACAGCAGTAACACAAAAATGCTGACTTTTATTATGGATAATCCTTTGACGCAATGATTAAAACTGCAATCCATTCTCAATTACCGTCAAACCATTTTACTTTCATTTTGAGAGTGCCTTTCCTTGAATGTTACATCGGCAGAAAGAAAACAAAAAATCTGAAAAAGTATTGTATAGATTATGGACATTAAAAATATTGTTGCCTTAATCCTTTCATATAAACTTTCCCCCCTCATTCACTGATGATTTCAATTCAATAGCCATCTATTGCTAAATTAAATAATAATTTTTTGAAACAAAGACTGTGTGGTAAAACTGTCCTCACACAACCCTCATACATATCGGATGATTAAGCCTTTCTTCTCACATACATTTTGCCTTCTCTACAAGATCAATCTTCTGTCAGCTACGAATATATTTGAAATGTTTTTCTTTCTCCGAGAAAATGTTAGCTGTTTTTCTATACTCTTGGCTTAATGGAGAAACTCACTCTGACTTTTAAAATGCATACTTCCGTTTTTTTGTTTGTTTGATTTTTTTGTTTTGTTTTGTTTTTTTTTAAATTCGGTCCCATCAAGAACTGTTTGCAAAATTGTTGATTTCTCTTCCTCTTTTTTTCCCCCAGGGAATAAAGAAACTGCTGGCATTCCTGAAAAATGAATGACACGACAACACTGATTAATATTACCAAACAGTACTACCAAACAACCTGTAGATAGCTACTCAAGCATCAATAGTTTAATGTGACTCACTTAAGAACCAGTATGTTGGGGTTATGCTGACCACGAAAGTAGGGATGGCTGCGGTCTGTCCTGACGACATCTTTCTCCACAATGCACTGGATATTACGCCAGAAATGCTGCTGCTCCTCTCCCCTTAGAGACTCCCTGTCAAACAAAACAAGACTCTTGGTCTTGGCCCCAAATATTAAGATATGTGACAGTGAAATGTGAAATAACATTTAAAAAAAAAAAAAAAAAAAAAAAAAAGCCAACCTTCAGATTACCTCATCTTGCGGATTTGGTGATATTCAATGTACTTGTCATTGCGGATCTGTTCTCGTTCTTCAAAAGTAGAATCAAGGGGAAATAGTGAAGAAGGAAAGGCCACACTTCTGGTCGAATCATTGGATCCAGTCCTCCAAAAAAGATGGCCTGAAAGACAGAATCATGTGTGAGAGGTACACAAACATCCAAGCATCTGTAAAATGATTCATACTGATCACAGGTTATGCAGCAGTAATAAAGTTAATAAAAGCACATGTACTAACCATATAAAATCAACTGAACACATGTTTATGAGCCTGTCTACTCACCCATACATTAAATCCCCAAAACAATTGAAACAATGTGGCAAGACATTTCAGATTTGTATGCAAGGCTGTGGAGGAACAGTTACAGTAAATAGTTTCTCCAGGACACACACACACACACACACACACACACACACACACACACACACACACACACACACACACACACACACACACACACACACAAAAACCCACATGGATGTTCAAGCTCCTCCATCATTTTCCATCATCTCAACTTGTCTTCCCCACAGTGAGGCCATCACGTTTCTCACCTTTCTGAGCTGCAGCTCGTCCTCCACAGTACCGTCACTGTTCATGTGCTCTCTCCAGATGTCCTCCGAGACCCTAAGGAACTGGCCTTCTTCGGGATGGCAGTCATCGTTGGTCAGCTGGGGCTTCACCCACCAGGAACTGCTGGTATGGCTTGCTGCCTACCTCCTCGGGTCCAGCACTGCCTTCCTGTACAAATTACAGAAATGATTATAGACATGGTATACGGGGTACAACTGGGCTTTTCATCTGCATTATTACATAAGTGCAGCTGATTTATGCTTGACCTGATCACTGACACAGTAAACATGTACATGGCTGATCATATTGACAGCAAACTGGCCACCTGATACTGATTTTTCATGAGATCCATCATACCCTTTATGACAGTTCTGGTCCCCGGTACCCCCTTTCTTCCAGTGAAGATTGACACACCGATACACTTCGATCAATTTTACTCCAGGAAGATTGATTTGCCCAGTTATTCCTCCAGCATGCAGAGATATAAAAACTAACAGCTTTTACATCTATGCTTTTAAAACTTGAAGGTGTGGACTTGAACATAATCTCGCATCAATATGATATTTTCACAACACTCACCACAGATTCCTTCACTGACCAAAATCTATTCGAATACATCACTTACTTCAAAATCAGCTTTGCTCTGTCTCCATTTCTACTGTGTTTACATCATAAAACTATGAAAGAGGAAAGGGATAACATTGTCTGACATATGAAAAAGTCACATTTCCTTAAAAATGAGATCCCTAGCTAAACTGATGAGCAGTGCAAAATAAACATATCAACACTGAACTTCAGTTCATCTGAAACAGTGAATTCTGTTATGACAATCCGTTTTTCCTGATTCTGTTTTTTTTGTTGGTAAAATCACTGCCAATTTTTCCTCTCCACTTCTTCTTTCATGCAGTCACAGAAAATAAAGATGAAATATGTATTTCAGATCAACTGTACTGTAGACACAACAAAGCCAGAAATTTAGCAAACTCTGTGTTTTGCTAATATTTTGATATTTTTAATCAGCGAAAACATTCATTATATGTTCATGATTATTGTACAGGTAACTTTTACTTAAACCTTTGTTTTTTGTTCCAGCTTTCTCTGGACAGTACATAATCATCACTTTATTTTAAAAAAATCACCACCAACTTTCCCTCTCTACTTCTTTCTATAGAGTCACAGAAAATACAGATGAAATATGAATTTCAACTTAACAAGTATTAACTGTACTGTAGACACAAAAATGCCAGGAATTTGGCTAACTCTGTGTTTTGCTTAAATTTTTAAGTATTTCTTTTATTGAAAACATTCAGTACATGTTTACGATTATTTTATTGTACAGGTTGCTTTTACTTAGACCTTCTCTTTTCTCACCCTCTCTAGACAGTTCCTAATCATCACTTTATACACATTTACATCAAAACTTATCATCAGGATTGTATGGCAGGAACGAAAAATCCCAACAACAACAAACACTTCACCACAGACCTTGCTCTTAAACATTTTGGTGGCATTCTTGTCAGTTTCTTGGGCGAACAGACTCCACTCCTGGAAGATTTCAGCCAGCCTATCTAGTCCCCATTATGAAAGTGGAGGATTTTGTATTGACTCTCACGACTGGCAATCACCACCTGACCAGTGGTGCATGCTGTGTCGCTGTAGAACAGTCGTAGTGAGCGCATTTGACCTGGACAGATATATAAAAACAGATTGATCAAAAGTGTTTACTGATGGGGCAAACACAATCCGCAAGCGTCTATTTCAAGCTGTTGCTAATAATCACACACTGTAATAACCTGCTCACTTGTATACTGTAGTTCTGGAGCTGGGGTGTTGCACACATGTGAAAGCAAGTCTGACTCTTTCCTGATCTCTGAAAATGTTACTGTGTGTTTTGGGGACTGAGGGCAGGAAGCACTCACAAAATAAACAAGTTTACATTTTGTCCTTTCATTCCATAGTACAATTACCTTACAGCACTTAAACACATGTTGCAACATGGTCATAAATGTCTCATCAAATGACATTCAGTTGAACTGTTGTGCTCTCTCTCAACACACAAAATACATGACTGCACACATAATAATTTGTACACACATAAAAACATTCAGAAAAGCCATATTTGCAATGAATTCAAACTGAGGCTCACCCAGATCCACTGAGAAGACCCCGCAGACTTGATCCCGGGCACTACGTCTTTCGCGCTTGCTCTTACTGAAAGACATGGAGTTCTCTGGAAAGGTCATGTTGTGGGTCACACTGGCCGAGCTGGTGGTGCTGTCCGGTGATTCCAGAGCACTGCTCTGCTGTGAATCTCGGCGAGCCTCGTTCCCTTCACGCTGCTGTAAGCTGTAATGGCCTGACCACTCACCAACACCCTGTGAGCAGGCTTCCCACTCATCAGCATCAGATGTGACAGGAGTGAGAGGAGGGGAGTCCGGTCCAGAGGTGGTGGTGGTGGAGGAGGAGGAGCTGCTGCGTGGTCGGGTGACAGCAATGTCCGGCGTGTCGACTGGGGTGTTGGGAGGTGGAGGAGTGACACCCGGCAGTTCTAATAAACATGGTGGTTTACTCAACACCCCAACAGCTCGTTTGGCTGGACTGAAGAGTGGAGAGGAAAGTTGCTGTGGGGTGAGGTTGTTTATGGGAGTGCTGTAAGAGCTACTCTCGGACTGGCCTGCATTGTACTAGGAGTAGAAATACCGTACTGTGCGTTGGTCCCCACCCCTGGGGAGTCAGTGTCTGTCGACTGTGAACTGGAAGCTGTGCTTGTGTCAAACTTACTGTCGTTGGTGTTGATGTTTTTGTCTGCGATGCTGCTGGGAGTCTCTGACACAGTCTGACCCTCTGACATCACCACCAAGCTGTCCCCTGCCATGTGAATACTGAATGCACCATCCTCCCCACATGCCCCCTCCCCACACAACCCCCACTGCGACGCTTGGCTTGGAGTTTGGGCCTGTGTTGAGCATGGCAGCCAGTTGCTCTTCCGCTGTCAAGACGTCGCAGTTGTCAGCATGAGAATCATCACCCCCAGCATTCAGATCGTTGACGTTGATACCTACACGGACCTGTTTTTGTGCAGCTGCCACCTGTTTGGTATTATTCTGCTGACCCTCCCCATTGCTAGAATCTCCCCCCACTGTTGCTGTTTTCAGGCAAGCTGGCATAACTGTGTCACTTAACTTTCGGATTTGAGAGTTCAAGGTCATGCCGGTCAGCACAACTGGCTCCTCTGTGCCAATCCCAGAATCTGTCTGGGACTTTGCACTGGAGCTCAGTTTGCGCTCTCCTCGCCATGAGTCGTCACCAGGAGTGGAGCTCACGGGGCTCGTTGCCTCTTCCCGCGATTCACAAGACATATCCGAACTGAGGCTCCAGGCATCCTGACTCTGCTTTTGTCGTTCTACTGCTGCTCCTTGTTTGGGCCATGAGGATTTCTGGCTGGGACTGGGTGTTAAGTCTGTTTTGGCAAATTCCCTGTCGCGGTGTGCGTCGAGGACTGGCTTTGGGTGTAGCACCATGGGATTTGTTGGGACTGTTCTCAATGCTACGAGGGTTTTTCTGCAGCGTCCAGGTTTGGGATCCAAGTCAGGATTAAAGTTGGCCGTGAGCCCTGAATAAAAGTAAAGAAAAAATGCTTTGGATAGATGTAAAATTTTCACATATACAACATAAACAATAAATGCAAATATTTCACTATCATCTCTTCCTTTGCAGACAATAACCCTGAAAACTTTAGATTACATGTAATTGTGGTATTCCTCTTAAAATAAAGAATTTATGTAATGTTCAGCATTACATGTCCGTCTGTCTATATATATGATAAGAAAAAATGAAAATAAGCATGAGCTCAACATTTTCAGTTGTAAAAATACATCTGTACCATAACTTGTCTGCTAAAAACATCCGCTGTAACATAAATAACTGTTGTTTTGTGTCCTTAAGACGAAATAAGCTGTTGAGATCACACACTATATCTCTTCAGTGTGGGTTTCTGCATGCAGTTTGCTAGCATGGTAAGAAGTTTTTCTTCTTACAGCCGTATTTTTGTTGTCTCTGCCAGGTTGGATGCATCTTCACAACTGAAATCATGAAAGTTTCTTTCAAAAGGCAAACCCGTTCACTGTATGCATACCAAACCTTGTGAAGAGTGTCCAAAGGACACACACCTCCATGTGGTATGGCTAGTCTGGGCACTCAGTGTCCATGGGAGAGTTCCTTAACTTAAAAACTGTGACAAGAATTCAAAAAGTAGAAGGAATGTACTGCAAACAGTGGTATGGTTAACTCTTTGCCAGAGACTTTTCCCAGACCTCTGAGTGCAAGACATGACTTTCTTCTGAAAATAATTATCCTGCCTTCAAAGCGATTTATTCCATGCTGTGTCATAGTCATGCGGAAATGAATATGAAAAATGTGAGAACATTGAATCTCTTTTGCATCAGTCATGCTATTGTAAGCAAATAAGAATCCTTGCCTTGTCATTTATAGCGCGCTGAGCAGAAAAGCCACTTGTCTCTTCATATGGTCTGTGCGCAAGGTCACAGGTTACAAATATATCTTCTTTTATGTGAACTCTTCTGAGGAATCAGTTTTCATTAATTTTTCTTTCATTTTCCCTGGTATGTTGGCAGTGTCCCTTGCTTGAAACAGATAAATCTAGGAAACACTTCCTCCTGTAACACCTGCTTGGGGTCTTGAAAAGTCTGGTGTCCAGGATTCACGGGGCCCTTTTCATACATTTTAGTTGTTTGTCTTCGATAAAACTAGTGGCATGTGAATTTCAGATGAAAAATTTTAGTGAGAAAGATTTAAGAGCTAAATCATATTCAACTGTAGAGCTGCCGATTCAGTGTGGTCTCTAACAGCTGGTCTGAATGCGAAAGACATTACCTGTCTATTGTTTTTCTTTTCTGGATCAGCTCTCTCTGAACAGCCAACCTTACTCACAAGCACGCACAGGCACTCAGACAGACTGCTGTTTGTGATGAGCCCATAAAGAAATGAATTATTGATTCCTCCTGGACAGTTGAATAGGGGAAGACTGGATATTATGGGGAAAATGGTGGACAATCAAACAGAAACAGATCTGAATGGTCACTCGAGTTTCTGATTCATTTTCTTAAGAACCCAACTGAACACACAAGGCTCTTACAAGGCTGTAAAGCCCCACACTAAGTGATTCCTTACGACATTTCGTTTAAACTTAAACATTCTTGAAAAATGATTCTTCATGAAGTTTTGTTTAAACAGAATCACTCCCTTCAAACTGATTTCCCATGAACTTGATGAAGTTTAAAATTACATGGTCCCGACAAACTGATTCCTATGAAGTTTTACTGAAACTTAAAATATTCCTGACAAAGTGATTCCTTATAAAGTTTTGCTAAAACGTAAATATTTCTGACCAACTGATCCCTAATGAAGTTTTATTGAAACTCAACTGTTCCTGACAAACTGATTCCTTGTGAAGTTTTGCTTAAACTTAAATATTCCTGATAAACTGATTCCTTATGAAAATTTACTGAACCTCAACTGTTCCTGACAAATTGATTCTTTGTGAAGTTTTGCTTACACTTAAATATTCCTCCTCATAAACTGACTTGACATGATTTTCTTTTTCAGCCCTTAAATGCTCCTGACAAATTATTCATGAAGTTTTGTTCAAACTTACATACCCCCCCCAAACCTGACTTGCAAGCCTTATTCCCCCCCCCCCCCCCCCCCCAAATGTCTATTACCACAAAAAATACACAAACATGACAGGACAATAATGTAACAACTACCACATTTAAAAAAGGTCACTCTGCTAGGAATAGCACTTACTTGGAGCTTTCGAACAATAATGACAGCACTTACCTCACTCTGATGGGCACGTAATGTGAGATACCCTGGGTGATGTTCGGAGTCCACAAGCAGTGAAGCAGGTGGGTGCACACACACATTGTTCTTGCAGTAGATGATCTCGCCATCTAGCGGTGGTGGTTTCAGAGAGTCGGAACCACTCAAGCGTAGCAGATTGCTGGCTTTTTTGACAATGCTGCTCAACGCCATTGTCCACTCTGGAATCATTCCGAAACTATCAAGTTTATATTATTATTCAGTAACTTAATCCTGTGCAACAGATCACCCCACCATAGTGAAACAATGGCAGTTAAATTAATCTCTGACACATGCCTCAAGTTTGACTGACTGACATAAGTAACTATTCAAAATAAACATAAATAAACATGGGAAACAGATATCTCTTTCCATTTAAATTATGACATTTTATTATGATTGCATTTTGTTCAGGATGTGAGTACAACACCTGAGAACTGAACTCATAATCTAAAGAGTGTCAGGAGCTCCATGAATACGCCATGTATCATGACTAGAGCTGCCCCCCTCAACCACCACCCCTCCTTTTTCTCAGTTTGAATATTGTCCCTTTGCTCCCTAATTCTTCTTTTTTATTCTTGTATTTTCCTTATGAAAATAGTCTTAAGCCACAAACAACTTACCAAAGAGAACTCCTTACAGGCAGTGTGACAAACAAATACTGAAACACTCATACCATGCAAAAAAAAAAAACGTTTTTCAGAAATGTCCGATAGAAAAGAATTGAGCCAGTCATTTCATGTCTTAATGCATCTCTTGTTTCACCTTGCATAATTTGAAGCATTGTTGTTCACAGATGATTATGAAAAATACATCACTGTTATAGTTTTCACTATCAGAGCAAAGCTGACCACAAATGGTCTTTATCTGGGCTGTCAAACTCATGTGCGGAAAAAAAAAAATGTCATATCCTGATACAATGCCTGTTGTCAGTAAAGATGGTGCAGCAGACCAAGACATTAGCAGCCGCACCAACAAGGCCAAGCACACTTTTAACTCTCTGCGACCCAGACCAAGATCAGAATTTTCAACTCAAATGTGAAGACTGTGCCTTATGTGGTTCAGAGTCTTGGAGAACAACAAAGTGCAACACTAACAATCTTCAGGCATTGATCAAGTGCTGCAGGTGCATCCTGAAGGTCAGATAGCCAGAAGTCACTTCCGACAAAATCCTGTGGGAGACAACTAAACAAAATTCTATAAACACAGAGATGAAGAGAAGAAAACGAGGTTGGACTGGTAATACTCTATGAAAGCCTCCTACCAATATCACAAGACAGGCACTTGGATGGAACCCATTTGCAAGACTGACAATGAAAGAACTTTGTAATTTCATCACTGAACTACACCAAATGGTCAACCAATCAAACTAATTAAACAAAAACAAGTGATTTCATCACTAAACTACATCAAGTGGAAAAACAATCAAATTAATTTGGAAAAAAAAAAAAAAAAATTGCACAAATATATGCATGTAAGCAAACACAAGCACAAGCATTTCCTGTAACATAAAAGTTAACAGCAAAATATTTTGACAAGGCAGCTGGGCAGGCATTCCTTTCAATGATTCTACCAACTAAAAAAAAAAACTGCTGCGGTCATAGTGCCCCGGCAAAACTGTTACATTATAAAACAATGAGGACTTACACCCACAAAGTGGTACTACAATTCAAACCAAATGATGTTAGTGCTATCTTGTTCGAAAATGTGTGAAGCAGATAGGAGCTTTAAAGGTTCCCTGTTTTAACCTGACTGGAAAAGAAAAGGATACTCATGGATGACCTAAAAAAAAAAAAAAAAAAAAAAAAAAGAAGGGGGGTGGAGGGGTGATCTCCTGACTCATGCAAACCCAACCAACTCAACTTTCTAAATTTTCCTTCGATATGCACAAAAGTATTATCGACTATCCCCAAACTAACTCTTTTCAACACTTATATTACTATTCAACATACGCAAACTGGGGGATAATATGTGAGATTCTCTGTCCATGGACTGCAGACAGAAAATAATTACTTATATATACTATGCTCAATAAACTGAACAACAGATGTGTGCCACAACAATCAGGTAAGGCAGACAGTGCGGAAGGATACCAGGCTGCAAAGTGTGCATACTTTGTGCATGCTCATATGTATGAGTGTTCACACATGATTGTGTGTGTCTGGGACAGAGGTAAAATGTGAAAGTAAGAGGGGGAGAGAGAGAGAGAGAGAGAGAGAGAGACAACAGACAGGCAGACAGGCAGACAGAGAGACAGAGAGAGAGAGAGGGGGGGGGGGGGGGGGGGAGAGAGAGAGAGAGAGAGAGAGAGAGAGAGAGGGAGAGAAAGAAAAAGACAGAGAGGGGAGGGAGAAGGTGAGTCCGAGGGCAGCAAGGCAAGATTAAAGAGAGAATGTAGTCTTTTGCTGTCTAAAGGCAACTCCATGATCACAGTGATTTGCGCACAAAGAGAAAAAAAATATGGAGAAAGGAAAGGAGGGGGAAAGTGCAGACAGATATGGAAGGAAGAAGGCAGCCAGGGAACTAGGCACAGAAACAAAAGGACAGAGAAAGAGGAA
>JADBJO010000785.1:75000-90000 GCA_016801955.1 Conus betulinus | reverse complement strand
AAATGACAAACTGTATGCTTAACTTGATGTTTAATCATAAAGTATGGATCTGGTGTTTTAATTTGTAATTTACACTCGATTTGCTTTACTGGTGATACTTTCAAAGTTTAAACACTGATGGCACTGACACATTGCTGGAAGACATTTTTAATTTGTTGAACATTTATTCATTGTCAGATCTCTGTTAGCTAAGTCATCATAATCATGAATCCTTGCTTTCAAATGATGAGGATGTAGAGGTAATGTGGAATGTTTTAAAATGTGAAAGTCGTAAAATGTATGGACGAATGTATTCCAAAGATTAAATGTAGCTAAAACAAAATGAGTAAACCACTTTGGATGAATGACAAAGTACTTAAAAAGATTAAGAAGAAGAAATATAACCTTTTTCAAGGTATTTATTGACAAAAGATGGGAAAGATTACAGTAAATATGCAAAAATGCGAAATAAGAGCAAAAATGAAATCAAATCAACAAGAAAAGCTTATGAACGTAATATAGCAGAACAATGTAATGAAAATCCCATATGTTTTTGGAAATACGTGCAAGAATGTACAAAAGTAAACACAGGGGTTAATACTCTAAATGATGGCAAAGGAGGGATGGCCGAGTCAGATATGGAGAAACCTGAAGTGTTGAATGAGTTTTTCGCAAGTGTCTTTGCTAATGAAGAGACAAACAACATACCTGATCTCATTGAATGTAGTAATTCTAATGGAATTTCAGTTACAGATATAATAATTACTCCAGCTGCAGTAGAGAAGAAGTTGTTTGAATTGAATCAATCTAAAGCGCAGGGACCTGATTTATTACCACCTAAAGTTCTAAAAGAATTAAGTAAGGAGTTAGCTGTACCACTTAGTAAGATTTATAATAAATCATTAGAGACTGGAAAATTACCCCTCGATTGGAGATCAGCAGAAGTTACTGCTATTTTTAAAAAATGGGTCAAAAATCTGAGCCAGGCAACTATCGTCCGGTAAGCTTAACCTGTATAACATGCAAAGTGCTAGAATCCATCATAAGAGATGTCATAGTATCTCACTTCACTGATAATAAATTGTTTACAGTTACCAACATGGCTTTCGTAAAAAAAGGTCTTGCATATCACAACTACTTGAAGTTATGGAAGATTTAGTTACCATGCTAGAGAATAAGTGCTCTGTTGACATAATTTACTTTGATTTTCGTAAAGCTTTTGATACAGTTCCGCATGAGAGATTACTGAAAAAAATGGAAGCATATGGTATAGTAGGCAAGTTGCTAAACTGGACTAGAGATTTTTTGTCAAATAGAAAACAAAGAGTAAGAGTGGGTAATTGTATGTCAACAGAGAAAGATGTTATGAGTGGTATTCCCCAAGGGAGCATTTTAGGACCTGTGTTGTTTACTATTTTTATAAATGACCTTCCAGATGAGGTGAATAGTTTTTGTAAAATTTTTGCTGACGATACAAAAATATATGACAAATCAGATAACTATAACAGTTTGCAAGAAAACTTAAATTGCCTCCAAGACTGGTCAGACATGTGGAATCTGTATTTTAATGTTGAAAAATGTAAAGTTTTGCATGTTGGCAAAAAACAATCCGGAACATGAATATAACATGAAAAATGGATGGTGGAAATAGGCTGGTACAGAAATGTGAGGAAGAAAAGGATCTTGGTGTAATCTTTGATAAAGATTTACTTTTCAATACTCATATTCAAAAGAGTATAAATAAAGCAAACCAAATGATCGGATTAAAAAAAGAACTTTTATTTACCTAAACAAAGAAACATTTCTAAAAATCATATACAGCTATGGTTAGACCGCATCTTGAATATGGCAATATAATCTGGTACCCACACTTGAAAAGACAATCAATAGCAATCGAAAGAGTACAGAGAAGAGCTACTAAAATCTTGCAAGCATGTACAAACATGTTTTATACAGACAGATTAAATTACTTAAATTTGCACTCTTTAAAAGGTAGATGTATTAGAGGGGATTTGATTGAAGTTCAAAATATTCACCAACAAACGGGTTATACAGTGGGACTTATTTTTTGAAGCTGCTAAAACAGATATAACAAGAAATTCGGAAGGTAAGATATTTGTTAAACAGTGTCATACTGATATGGGGAGATTCACATCCAGTAACAGAGTTATTGCTAACTGGAACAATTTGCCAATTGCACTTAAATTTGCTAAAAATACTAATGTTTTTAAGAATTTGCTGGACGAAGACTTACAGTTTAGAAGCTTTGATGAATAAGCAGGAAATTTTATTTAGCATGCATTTCAACCCTGTTTTAAAGTATAATAAACATGAGGGGACATTTAAAGGCTTAACGGCCTATGTATAAATTACGTCCCTACCACTACTACTACTAACTACTACTACATATATGTACTTGGTTTTGGCCTTTTTTGTAGACTTCTATTAGTTGCAAGCACAGCCGGTTTCATCTCAGCAGCAAGTTGTTGCGCGACACGACTGATGCAACGTAAGCACGCTCTTCACCTGCTGTCACAACCATGCCTACACACTTGTGACAAGGCACATCTGGCAGGAGACCCCCACCACGCACACCACATCTCCACTTCAACTCATCCGTCATCGTGAAAAAGAAAAAAAAAAATCAATTAACAGCTGAACCAACACAGCAAGTAATTTCACATGCCTATCAAAGGATGAAGACTTCATATTTGTTCATTTTTTCAACAACTTACGTTTCCAGATTTGTAACCGAATGAACTAAATTTATTATATAAGATTATAAACAAAAAGCTCTCACCACTAGTCTGCTACCGGATGCCACCCGCGGCCATGTTCCTTATTACTGCAATACAATGACTATGTACCGAGTGATTTCATTGGTTTTCGAAAACAGACGTTTGCCCAATACGGCGAGGCTTCTCTCTCTTTCGACATAGCAACAAGCTGTATGCATCATGGCGGACGAAGAAAACAGGTAAGGTGAAGAAGGTCTTTTCTGCAAATTTACCATTTAGTGAAATCTGTACAACAAAAATTGAGATGCTTGGTATTGAATTAGAGTGATTTGTTTTTTTATTAATAATCTTTTGTGTGACTAACTTTCAAATAACCTCATATTTTATGTTTTCATTCTTCTTGTGCACTGTCACTATGATCGATCTTCATCTGTGAAATACTAGCACATTTTGTTTTCTCATTCCACCGACGCCAGTTGCTTACAAATTCAAATAGTTTAAAGATTTTTGTAACATTTACTACGTGATTGTAATACAACTGACGAAATTTTTGTTTGGAGTTATGGATCGGCCTGGATCGTTAGTTACTATCAACACACCGTTTCGGCAAGAAAAACCATTGAAACATGAAACAATAACAACATACGAAAGCTAAAGCGCTCAGTTGAATCATATGTCAAAACACTTTAAAACAAAATGTCACATGTACTTGGAAAGTGTGATCAACAAACGAACGTGTGATGTACTCATGTTTGAAACCAAACCAACCAAACAAAAAAAAACAAACAAAACCACATGTGTGACACTGATACATTCACAATCAAGTTTAGCACTAATAGCAGACCCATTTTCATTATCAGAGTCAGAATATGATATATGAATATGACGAGTTTTTCAATTATGACTTTTTTAACTGATTGGGAATTTTGAAAATATCTTTCCTATCCCTTGTTCTGTTTGCTAATACTGTGCCTTGGATGCTGTTGCTTTCAGACAAATCTCCATCACTTTTCATTACATGATTCTCTCATACAGAATTAGAATTATTTATTATGGAACAAAAGAAGAAGAATAGAAAAATTACATGGCGTACTACCTGAAAAATATGTCGTAGGATATCTTTGAATACACTGACTTTAGGGGCAGTTTTGCTGTGTTTTGAGTTGATTTACATTTAGACTTTTCAGATTTTTTTTTATTGCTACCCATTAAAGTATTTGCTCATGCATAGCACTCAATGCTGTTTTTTTTATTTTATATAAATGTGTGTACACATGTATCATTGTAATTGCTATTGTTACCTTCACCAAGGACATTTGTTTTTTCATCACATCTGCTGGTTTGTTTTGTCTTTATGTCACAATCATACTGTGAAGAAAAATGAAGAATGTGAAGAAACTAAACAGTAATATGTTTCAGTTCTGTGTCCATCTATGCTCTGCTGTCATATTGACCTCAGTTTGATGTTCGTTCCATCTTTGAGCCCTTAGTGAGTTCATGTCAAGGCTGAAAATATTGGCAGGTTCCTGGGAACTGTCGTTGGGTGGACATGATGCTTGCTTACGGTGAATCTATCAGTAAGCAATTATTCTCATGTGTGGAGAGCTTAGGTGGTGTCTTGGGGTGTGTCAGACAAGAACATCTATGACTGAACACCACCAAAGTAACTCAGCAGGAGTGCAGTGTCTCCTCTGGTCAATTGCCTCATGATCACATGGCATTCCCAGTGAATCGCTTGTGCTAGAGCTGCGGCGGGAGAAGCTAGGGTGTGGCTGAGGACAGAATCAGAATGAGCAGCATGGGGGTAATGCCACCAAGGTTACAGAGAAGGTGAGGTAGCAAAAAAAAAAAACAAAAAAAAAACACCTTCCTAAACAAAAAACCAAAGAAGTGACAGAAAAATCAGTTTCGTGACAGCAGTCATTGTGTGATGATGGTTATGACTAGCTCAGTAGCTGTCAGATATGATGACAATGTTGAGATGCTGCTTGTCCTTCCTTACAAAGCACAGGTCTGCAAGCAGGCTAATGAAACAAATAGTCTTTGTTTGAATTATGAGGGCATCACGCAGTCCCATTCCTACAGGATTAATAAAGTTTTGTGAATCTAAATAAAAAAATAAACATGTGTATGTTATGTTCAAGCACTAATACCAGAGAAGATTTATATAGCTCTAATCAACCATGAATACAATTCTCACAGCATATTACAATGAATCATTGATATGAAGGGACAGACATCATAATTCTACTGAATCACTAAAAATTCACATTAAGCCACATTTATTACACATGAATTCCCTCCTAGTCACTTGCTTCCCCCCCCCCCCCCCCCCCCCCCCCCCCCACACACACATAAAGACACAAACACACACATGGACACACACATGGACACACACACACACACACACACACACACACACACACACACACACACACACACACACGTACTCTTGAATGCATGCTCTGTCTACCTTTCTGTTTACCAATCTGTCTATCTATCTGTCTACCTATCTATCTGTCTATCTTATTTCATCACATCTCATATAAATACACATGCATACAGTTTAGCACAGGGTGATTGCAAAGATAATGGTCAGTGCAGGTGAAGGTTTGGAGATGTGTTTTCAGACGACTTAAGGCAGAAAGGGAAAAAAGGCTTTCGGCATGAGGGGTGTGAAAGGGAGCCTGTCCCATATGAGTGGGTGGGTGAGGGTAAGGAAAAGAGGGGCAAAGTGGTTTGAGGTGATAAAGAAATATGTTTTTTTTTCCCAAGGGATTTGAGCTGACTCCAGGGACTTTGAATAGAAAGGTCTACATCAGTCCTCCCTACATATTTGAGTGGAAATACATAGAATCTAAACTTAAAGCAACTCAGTTTTTAAAACATCATATTAAAGAAAGCAAGAGATAAAATGATGAAAAAGGTTTTGAATAGTGTGAAGGGTATAAAGTTATTTGATATCAAGTAATGGCATCCAGTATCATTCATGAAATGTGTTAAAGAACGGTCAATGGTTTTGAAAGACATCTCCTTCACAAGGATTTCCTTTAACTGCTATGTGTTTTTTCATTCTTTACTAAGTCTGAGATAATTTGACACATTATTTCTTCAGCAATTGCAAAATGATTATGCCAGCATCCCTGACACATACAACTGTCCTCCATACATTCTCCTGGTTGTAATGGAATCTCCTCAGAGTTATGGCTCTTTGAAAGGCATTGTGATGGGGGCAGTCTGTATGTATTTGCATGTCTAATTTTGAAGTTGTTGGCACTTAGGTGAACAAATTCTGTTGTGTCCTATTTGTAGTCTAAACATAATCATCGGATTAGCTTGATTGGGGATGGGAATAGCTCAGTGTGTACAATGCCAGACTTGTGATCCTGGGATTGCAGATTCAAATGTTGGTTGAGTCATTTCAGTACAGAGTTGTCTTTTTTTTTCTCAGAGTTAACATTGGCTCTGACTCCATTTTCCTGAACATTTTTTTTTTTTCAAATGAGACTGTAAACTTAGGTTCCGTGTGTAAACATGTGCACAAATGTTTGCACACACATAAAAATCCTGTCACCCGACTTTCAGAGGAGAAGGACAATTTGGTTGTTGGCATGGGTGACAGATGGGTACAAAGCACGCATCACCTGTGAAGATGAAATGATAGAGTGAAAAACTGAGATGCTGACATTCGACCTAATAATACAGGAAATCACTGTAGCACCAGCAGGCAGGCTTGCCGCATCTTTATTCTCTCTCTCTGCCAGTGTTATGGGTAGATTGTTGAGTGGACTAGACTTGATGGATGTGGAAAGTGATTGTTCTAAGAGGTAGATGAAACTGTTTACAACCAAACTGTGGCAGGTTACTTGAGGAGGCACATCCAGTGAACATCAGTGACGGAAGATTGTAATACAGGACCACTGTGGTGCCCATATCTCTGCATCAGACAGTTTCATTTCATAATGATGAGAAGGATGGGTGTCAATAATGATGATAGTAAATACTGTTGCTTTTAATAACCTTTACTAGATACATACTGCTGCTGTTGTGATGCTTTTGTCCTAAAGCTACCACTTCATTTGCCATTGCAAATATGTTGTTACTTTGTACATGTGGCTGCACTGTGCCATGTTATGTAATGGAAAGACAAATCATAACCTCAGACTAACCTTACATTTCATGAATCTGGTCATTCTCCAGGAATCTACAGTTTTACATGACATGTTTTATAAGTTGCTTAATTGAAAAGTCGAATCTTTACAATAGAAGTGCATGTTTGTTAGCGAGTTGTTTAAATTTTGTAATATTCATTTGGTTCTAAGCCATTTTGTTTTACAATTTGCTGTGAATAATAAATAAAACATTTGAAATAATGTTGACAGAATTTTTCTATTTACTATAAGAAGTTTTTTATATATAAGGGACTTTTTTTTTTCAATGTGAAAGGTACTTCTTTGTCTATTAGTTCTCTGGGGGTTTTTCAACGTAAAAAGTTATTTTTTGTCTGTCAGTTCTATATATTTTTTACTTTTTCTTATTTCACTCATCCAGATTTATTTGTATTAATTTTATTGAAACATTTCTATTGTTACAGAGAGGCTGCGGCTGCTGAAGAAACTGCAGCAGTAAGTATATGTTTTGGCATCTTCTTTAGATACTTTGGGAATTAGTTTGCTATGAATATTGTTCTCATATTGCTGTTATTGTGTTCATGCATTACCTATGAACAGACACTAAGACTAACAGGACTTCAAGACTATCAAGATTATTGTGGTAAGGCCAGGTGTTCATAGACATTTTGTTCCTCTGTGTGGCTGTTTTTGTTCAGTGCACATTGAACAACATAGCAAATGCCTATGTTTTCATGACTGACTGAGACTGAGGTATAGGAAAAAGCATTCTATCCAAACTTAAACTGATGTATATCCTAATTTTGGTGGATTACTTAATCTGAATAAGTGTTATTTAAGTTGCCTGTTGCCATCCTTTGGTACATAAGTTTCGTCTCTGTTTAGAAAAAACAAAAACAAAAAAGATGCATACACACACACACACACACACACACACACACACACACACACACACACACACACACACACACACACACTCATCACACACACACACACACACACACACACACACACACACACACACACACACACACACACACACACACACACACACACACACACTTGCATGCATGCACACACACGCATGCGTGCATGCACACATGTGCACACACATAAGCACGTACAGACAGACAGACAGACAGACACACACACACACACACACACACACACACACACACACACACACACACACACACACACACACACATAGACATACAGACTGACTGAAACCAATTTATTGTCAGATTAACTCATGGTTGTACACACACACACACACACACACACACACACACACACACACACACACATTCACACACATGCACTCGAACATGCATGCATGCACAGAATTTTGCATATAAGTAACAGAAAACAATTTGTCGAATCTTGTAAGTTAATATATGATTTTTCACCAGTGTGAAAGATTTGTTTTATGTCATTTACCTTCTTGCAGGCTGCATCAGATAACGTGGAGGGGCAAAAGGCGTCCTCAAGACCACAGTCTGCAGCTTCACAGAAAGGTATCTTATGGTAGTGCTGTGCTGTAATTTTGTGTTCATTGTTATTGATTTCCAGTTTTTTAATATCTGAAGGTTCTAAAGTTTTGTGCCTGCTGGTTTTGCCTTTGTTTTTGTCTTTCATTATCTTTGATTTTAGCAGAGTGGCAGTCCTTTGACAATTGTTAATTGTATGGAATTTTTGCAATCATATTATGTAACTTGAAGAAAAAAAAAACCACTTTCTGTGGATGGAACAAAATAGTATTCTGTCGTATTCACTCTCTAACCGTTTTTGAGGGATTTTTTTTTTTTTTTTCCCCAGTTGCTATGCTATTAAATGTTCTTTTTTTTTTTCCCGTAGTGAATATGTTTGTGTATGTTTGTTATAGTAGACTATTCCATTAATAACAAAAGAATTATGTTTTTAGATATGATAATAACCACAAAAAAGCCTTCAATAAGTGGTGATAGAAAATGAAGGGAAAGCATTACAGCAAGTTAATCCATTGACCCAGAACATTTGACTTACCCAATCCATTTGTATATACTCAGCTATGGTCTGACAGGTTTTGATTTTTTTTTTTCAAATAAATACATGCATTACTGCATATCTTTAGTAGTTCCTCCTTTTTTCCCAATTGTAAAAAAGATAATGACTTTTGATTAAGACATGATCTGCATTTGACATAAGATCTGAAGGACTGCACTCTGTGCATAACGTTTTAATTGAAGTTATTGCGCATGCTTTAGATCTGGAAAATAGTTTCATTTTAAGTGTTTGCGCATGTCTTAAATGCTGAAAGTGTAAATGATCATTCACATATCTTGTAGGTAATGTTGTGGAGCATACTGTAGATGTTGAGATGCATGATGAATAGGGTCACGCCCAACTTCAGCGACCGCCAAACCAGCATCCCGCCCTGGTTCAGCTAAATCATCATCACGTCCAGCTTCAGCCACAGCGAAAGCAGAATCCAAACCAGCCAGTCCCGCTGAGGAACGGCCTGCCTCAGCTGCCAAACCTCCCTCTCGTCCTGCCTCTGCAAGTAAGCCAGTGTTATGTTTCTTATCATAAGAACTACAGCCTGTAATATGAAGTTCTGCTCCATCCACCTTGGTGTACACGTCATTTGCATGATCTAATAATATCGAAGTTGTCAGGTCATTGATAAACTTCTTGTCCCTGCCCAGCCGGAGCTGAGTATCCAAAGGGCTCAGAGGGAAAGTTAAAATGTGTCCATATGGTGGATATATGTTTGAAAAGTGTTGTTTGAAGTTTCTGACCAAAAGTGCAGATATTTGTCCCTCTCAGTCATGACTGACCCCAGAATTTATTTCAGGGTAGCACACAGAGTGCAAGCAGTCATAAACCAAGATATGTTTCTGTAATATGATTGGTATCTCTTTCTCGTTCTCCTCGATCCTAATAAATTGCAGAAAGATTTCATCTAATGTGTGGCAAATAACAGCAGAACAGGTCAACAGTAGCATGAGGCCTCTTCTGGTGGGTGACCTAATATTCACCCCACATTCATGTGGATTGTTGCCACTCCATAATGAAATGATCCTAGAAGTGTTTGTCTGTGGGCTGGTGTGTGTTGAGCCTTGTCTGAATAATATTAGAAGATTAAGCAAAAGCAGAGATTAAACAGAAATCATATCTTGTTGTAGACAAGCAAACATTGAAATGTTCATACATTGAACTAAGCAGTCAGGCAGCCAGGTAAGGATAGGCATTCAAGCATACAACACACACACACACACACACACACACACACTCATATATGGTTTATATGGTCTAATATCACTTATGGTGAAAAGACGTAAAAACAACGAACGAACGAACGAACACACACACACACACACACACACACACACACACACACACACATACACACACACACACACGCTCGTGGGCGTGCACGTGCACACGCACATGCACACACACACACACACACACACACACACACACACACACACACACACACACACACACACACACACACTTACACACACAACACACGATACAAATACAGATAATCTACACAATTGGAATGTAGGCAACACCAGCACACTGTTCATACTAACTTGCTCATGTATTAAACACAAATTAAAGCACAATAAATGTACAGACACCAAAGTACCACTTGAATTTGCATCAGGATTAGTCGTTTATCATCTCGTTATTTCCTACACTAGGTTTTCACATGTTTTAGGATTAACAAAGCATATATGATGTTGTCAAATATTGTCCTAGTGACAGTGCTCCTGCTTAGTGATTAAAGAGAATCTGTTTACTCTTGATTCAAACAAAAGCCAAAACCCCATCACGACCGCAAGCGGTCGTCCAGGATCAGCAGCACGTCCAGGCAGCGCACATCAGGGGTCAAGGCCAGGGTCAGCTGCCAGATCCCAGCAGGGGTCAAGGGCAGGATCCTTAGCAGGAGGCTCAGGGGATCAGGATGTTGTGGAAGAGCCTGAAATGGAAAGAAGGAGGTGAAGAGGAGGAGGGTGTGGACATGGAGGCTGAGGGAGCTGTGGACACAATCCCAGAGGACCAAGGTACACAGAGGCACTGCTAT
Organism: Conus betulinus; assembly: GCA_016801955.1. Lineage (NCBI taxonomy): Eukaryota > Metazoa > Mollusca > Gastropoda > Neogastropoda > Conidae > Conus > Conus betulinus. The sequence continues at coordinate 79,075 of JADBJO010000785.1, read as the reverse complement.
AGGATTGTACTGGATAATAGTAATAGAAGGTAGCTGTGAAAATGGAGATCTTTTGATTCTAATCAGTGGACTCATTGTTTCAACATGTAACTTGGAAGAATAGTCGGAGTTTGAAGAGGGTATTTGATAGTACTGTTGCTTCATTGATTTCTGCGAAAATGTTGTATTTTATTTATTTTGCAGTGATAACATTGATTGGATTCAATGAAAACTTTGTTATAATTGAAAAAAAAAAACCAGTTGAATTTAATGCAGGCTTCCTCATATAAAAGCACAGTTGCATCACTAAATGTTGATGCTTTGAGTATCCATAAAATGTGATTCATCAGTTTTATTCCATATTGAAGATAAAATCATTAATTGCCTGGTTCTGTATATTTTCTTTCTGTGTTTGTGTATTGTCCTAGTATATGGTTGCTGTGCTGTCGAAAATGAATTTTCCGTCTTTTGGACAAATAAGATGTGTTATCCTGTTAGGTTATTTTATCCTTATCCTGTTTTCCTGTACTCTGTTTTTTTTTGTTTTTTTTTTTCAGAAAAGATTGAGCTGATTGTTGAAGTGCATCAAAAAATAAAGTGAAGTGTATATGCTTTGTGTTGCAGTGTGCAGCCGTCAGCTCTGTTCTAAATGTGTTCTCTCCATGACAAAAGTATATGTTGCACTGTTCTGTTCTGATTTTATTGTTGCAGTTTATGAGGCATGGTTTTTTTTATTTTTTTTTTTTTATTGGTTTACTTTTTGGATGATATTTTGAGTCGGTGAAAGTGTTATATGCTCTCTCTCTCTCTGTGTCTCTGTTACTCACACACACACACACACACACACACACACACACACACACACACACACACACACACACACACACACACACAGAGTCTCTCTCTCTTTCACTCTCTCTTTCTCTCACGTACACACACACACACACAAACACACACACACACACACACACACACACACACACACACACACACACACACACACACACACACACAAATGCACTAACTTCCATGTTCCAAAAAGGTGCAGATATGCTCCCACTGTGTAAAAGTTTTCCAACAGCATTCGATAGTGAAAAGAAAAGCACAGCTGAAATGAAACAAAACGTTATAATGTCTAAATACAGCAACAATGATAATGAAACTAATGTGTCAAAATAACGCAGTATAAAAAAAAGTTAAAATGATGTCTAAAGATTAGCATGTACATAATACATACAGCTAGCCCTTGGAACTCTTCTATTTAATGTAATTTTTTTTTTTTTTTTTGAGGGGGTGCTTTAATTGTTTTCAGTTCCGCCTCTGATATAATAATGATGCGTGCTTTCTCCTCTTAGGTCAGGGGTTGTCTTTAAATGTGGACTGCTTGTGTTCTTTTGTGATTGGTAGTTACATGAACTCTCCCATCTTAACAGGGGCTGAAGATCTCCCAGCTATACCTGATCAGAATGCCTTGATGCCTCTGCCTTCTGGACCGCCTGGTGGGGGAGACGATGGAGGTGATGATGACGATGACGACGATGATGAGGAGGAAGAGGGAGAGGAAATGGAAGACAGTGAGGACGGGAGTGATAATGAAACGGAGATGGTGGTCCTGGATCCTGATCATGTGAGTTCTTTGGGAGGAATTGGGTGTCTTTTTTTCGCATCATGTGTGCTGTTTGTGTTAGCTGTTGGAGTAAACATTTGTGAATGTTTGTTAGCTTTGATGTTTCACATGTACTGTTTTTAGAATGTGTTAAGATGTAAATGCATTCAAAAGGAATCTCATATGCACACATGTGCATGCAAAGACAGTGACAGATGCATTCACACACTCACTCACATGCACACACATACACACATGCACTCACACACACACACACACACACACACACACACACACACACACACACACACACACACACACACACACACACACATACGCACTCACACTCTTTCTCAAATCATAAAAGCAAAGGTAAACATATTCTGCTTCTTTTCTTGTAGACTGAGATGTTCAGGCAAGAAGACAGTTGCTCTTTCAACAACTTCTTTCATCAATATATTTTTCTTTGTGTGCAGCCCCTCATGAAACGCTTCCAAGCTGCTTTGAAATCGCACCTGGTGAAGCAAGATGAGAGAATCACACTGGAGCTGAGAGAACTGGTAAAAATGCCTTTTGTTGTGTGGAGTATAGAACTCAGGTTTGAATTTCACATGCAAGTTTTCAATACAAGACTCCAAATTCATGGTTCCTATGATGTACTACTTTTGAATGCAATATGGACACATCGTCAGGGACTGAAACGAACATGTTCTGAAATTCTCCTCCAAACAAGCTTTTTTATTCTGCCACTTTGTAAGTACAGAGTGCTTGCTGCTCTCAGAACGCCATGCTATTCTTTTTTTTTATTCTAAAAGACTTAAGATTAGAGCCAGCTCTCGAGATTCAGTTTGAGGGGAAAAGGAGGATGGAATCTACAGTGTCCAATCCAATAAATTAAAAACACATAGTCCAGCTGCCCATCATGACAACAGAATATGTGTGTGTGTGTGCGTGTGCGCTTGATGGACAGAGAAAGGTGATAGCAGAGAGTGAGGGAGATGATGGGGGGGGGGGGGGGGGGGCAAGGTGGTGTAGAGGGAGGGACAGAGGCAGTAGAGAGAGAGAGATGATTTATATTTTTGTTTCGTAAAGCTCTTGGAGCAGACAATTGGAATGATTTACTATACAGTCCTGATTGTTGTTATTTCCTTGTTGGGCAGTTCTTGCCAGTAATTCACTACTGTTGTATATCAGGATGAATCTCTGAAGACGAGGAAGAAGAACGTGAGGAGCTTGGCGTGGAGCTGTATGGTGTTCAGCAGGAGCTAGCTCGCTACCAGATGAACCTGGAGCATCTCCATGACAACTTCACGCAGAAAAAAATCAGCAGCGGCAGAGGAATGAACAGCAGTTGGCGGAAGTACGCTCCCTTTACAAAGACACTCAGCTGACCTTCAACAAAGAGAAGAAAAGAGGTAAAAAGTCCAGATTGGCATTTTCTGTTTTTTTTGTGAGACGTAGGTGACAATTACAAGTGTCCCTACCAACCTGGACTACATAATTGATTAAGAAAAACAGATAAATGAAAAATGATATTATAACATGGATGACTTCATGATGATGGTAATAATGAACAGAAAAAACAGAGTCCCCCCCCCCCCTTTTTTTTTTTTTCATGATAGATATGCCATTAAACCTTACGCTAATTTCAGTGTTTTTGATTTAGGATTAGTGTTAAATACCAACATCTGCATATAAACATATTACACATTTAAAATGATAAACTTTCAGTTTATCTAAAACTAAGAAAATGACAAACAAATTGTATAATTGTTCTTGTAGCAGATAATTCACTGCATTGCACATGCACTGAATAAACTCCATGCCCGGACTCACTTTTACCTCCCTTCTTCTTTTACAGGGGCTGAGCTTCAGGGAGAGGTGGAGAACCTTGCTCTTCGGGCTGTTCTACATGGATAATGCTAAAGAGGACGTTCGCTCTGACATTGCTGTCATGAGACGAGCCGCAGAGAAAAAGTGGAGTCGGAGGTATCCAAGGCAGAAGCAGAGAAACAAAAGCAGGACCTGTATGTGGACCGTCTGATCGAGCGTGTGGACAAGCTGAAAGAGGAGATGGCCATGTATGAAGCTCAGATCATTGCACAGAGTGAAGAAACTCGTGCTGCTAAGGATGCCCTGATGGAGGCGTACATGGAGATGGAGGTGAGTGTCACGCCTGAAACTGAAAATATGAAAAGAAATAAGCATGTTAGTTTTCTTTTTCTTTTTTTCCTTTTTTCTTTTGCAGTCTGAAACTGGGCAAGGTTAATTCAGTAAAAGTGTCCGTGTATTGACATAGAGGAAGAAATCCTTTACTGAGAGAGTGTCAACAACCAACCTGTATACTAAGCAGAAAAAGGTTTATTTGTCACAGACTTCGATCATCAGCAGAAAAAAATGTAACATTTGTAAATCATCTTTTCGTCGACTTGGAGGGTGCAGTCTGTCTACAACTCTCTGACCTTAAATAATGAACTAGTAGGGTAACTT
>JADBJO010000785.1:57500-72500 GCA_016801955.1 Conus betulinus | reverse complement strand
GCGAGAGTACCAAGAGAAAATTTCCTTGGAGGACCAGATCATGGAGCGCCTGCGTACTCAGCTCACTCTAGACAAAGCTGCCCAGTACTCCAAAAAGCTCACAGGACGTACTCGTGAGCACACCAGGAACTTGGTGAGTCACTGGAAGATCAAGGTCCTATGATCTGATTATTGTCATTCAGTTCTGTTAACATGAAGATATCGTGGCTTTTAAGTGTTTCCATCTTAACAACCTTCCAAGCATGTGCGACTTTTTACTTGTTCTTACACTTATTTAAGTGATTGATGGTTAGCTTGCCTTTATATGCTTAAAAAAAAAAAACGTTTCAAAATTGTCATCATTAAGGTCATGAGTCTTTCAAAGTCCTGTAAAGTCATTCACATTCAATATTAACACATTCTCAGATGATTATTTCTTTAATGTGTGTCTGGAAATTCTTTTTTCATTGTAGAATTGGTTTTGAATGTATTGCTGGAGATCTGTAGTCAAATAGTTTGAGCATTTGCCTACAGGTGAGTTTGAACCACTTGTGGGGGTCAGATTTTTTTGGCGTGAAAACCTTGGGAAGGTTAAAGGCAGCAGAATCAGAGGGAAGGGGTTCGTCTTCCATCATACTGAGCCCTGGACACTGTGAACCTCTGACAGTTAATTGCCCCTTCTGCTGACAGGCCATTGGTTCTTTAACTTTTTTCTTTAACCTTGAATGTATTAGTACTGTGTACATTAATGTGTGATGAGTTATAATGAGCCATTCTCTGAATTGTTAGCCAAGTCGTAAGATTAAGAACTGTTTTTTTTTAGGAAGACAGATAGTTTTTCCATCACATCTGATGTGCTTACACAGGAAGCCCAAATGGCAGAAGTGGAAAATGCCATTGCACGTGACACTCTGGACTCAGTGAATGTGATGGCTCGTGTGGAACGTCTGGGGAAGGTGCGAGATGGGCTGGACACAGAGATTGGGGAGAAGAACGCCATCATTAATCGCAGTGAGCAGGAGATTCACAAGAGAAATGCCATCATCGAGCGCAAGCAGAATCTGATTGATCAGTACAATAAGAAACTGGAGGCAATGATCAGCGCTGCCGGTGTAAGTATTGTTTGTTGATATTTAAAGATGTATTGTAAGGCATTTGTATGAATTAATATCTATGATAACTCTGTGTGTGTGTGTGCGTGTGTATGTGTGTGTGTGTGTGTGTGTGTGTGTGTGTGTGTGTGTGTGTGTGTGTGTATACAAGAGAGAACGAGAGAGAGTGTAGAATGATTTTTCTTTTCTCCCATCGCCATTTTACAATTTGTCATTCTACAGAAGCATTACTTGATCTGCTGTAAATATTGAATGTCAATGCTGAGGCTTGCTGTGTTATTTTTGCAACAACAGGGTTGAAATGCTTAGTCAAGGCCAAGAAGACTAAATAGCTAATAGGAGATAAGTATGGTCACTGTTGCTCGTACGATGAAACATAAGAGTCATAACTTTTAGCCAATGTAACTTCAAGTTAGTGCTGCTTACATTGTCTTATGCATCCTTGAAGTTACTCATCTTTGGTTCACTCTGGAAGCAAACGTTATTTTGTCATGATAATGGTCATGTTACTGACGAGGGGAAGAACATCCTCTGTGTGCAGGGTGTGGAACTAGGACCCCTGGAGATCCAAATCAACTCACTGGTGAAGACCTTGGAGGCCAAGCAGCAGGACATTGGTGATCAGAAGCAGCGATGGCTGCGACAGCAGAGTGAACTGGTGCGTCTGTGCCAGGACAAGGACCAGCAGTCTTCTGACGTGGAGAAACACAAACGTCAACTTACCATCCTGTCCCAGAAAAAGATCCGCATGAGAGTAAGTAGCTGTTGTGTTTTTGAGTGAGGGGAGAGGAATCATGCCGTAAAAGTTACGTGTGTCACGTTGCATTGTGTTGTGTTGTATTGTTTTGTGCTATGGAGGGACAGAGACTGGATTGCATTATGTTTAGTTTTGCTTTGCATTGCATGTTGTGTTGTATAGTTATACTGTAATGACAGATGTCTGAAATTCAGTAAGCTCATTCTAAATAAAGATCTGTGTTCACATGCAGATGTGTGCTTTTTTTTAATGAAAGATTCAGTTTCTTGTTTTTGCAATGAAATAATCCGCATCTTGCCATGCTCGTTTTTTTTTTTTCTCCATTAAAATATCTGGTTTTCAGAAACTTGACATCTGAATGTTGTGTGTTTAATTTTTGCTGATGAGAATTCTAAAGTCACCTGCTATTAATAGTTCCTGAGATTATAATTTTACTGCTGTGCTGATTAGAAAATGTTTACTGAGACTCAAGAATCTCTGCTCTTTTCTGTATGTTCCTTCCAGATGAAATTGATGGACAAAGACGGGAGATTTATGACATTGAACGTGAGATTCGCAACATGCAGAATGATGTGATCAAACTGAACACATTGCTGCACCAACAGAAGAATAAAGAATCCTCGCTAGAACAAAACAACATCTTGACTGAGAACGATTTTATTGCTGGGTTGAAGGTAAGGTGATGGTCACCATAGTCTTTTTGTGTATCTTCTTTACATTTGTTAGAGAATTATCAAGTTGTGTGTGTATGTGCATGCGTGTGTGTTTTTTGTGTGTGTGTGTGTGTGTGTGTGTGTGTGTGTGTGTGTGTGTGCGCATGCAGGCATTGTATACATGTATACATGATGTATTGTGTGTATGTGTGTGTGTGTGTGTGTGTGTGTGTGTGTGTGTGTGTGTGTGTGTGTGTGTGTGTGCTGCATAGAAATATGAATTATCCATTTATTTCTTGATGAGAATCTCAAGCATCTCTTACAAGAAAAAAAAAGGGGAAAAAACATTGCACGTTCTGTTTCTTTTTAAGCACCGCTTGCCACTCTGCTTCTGCTGCTAAAATGTAGCTGTTTTCAGGAAGCAGAGACCGAGTCCATTGAACTGGCAAGCAAACTAGAAGCTGTGAAGGAAGAGAAGGAGCGGCTGCTGAACAGCCTCGTTGAAGCCGAGTAAGTCACACTGGGACGTTATGTTCTGTTGTCGTTTCGTTTCTTTCCTCTTTTTTGAAGAGGCGATCCAATCAAAATGCAAACTGTTGGTGATGGTTATATTGATTTGCCTATCTGCATCATATGCTGCGGTAGATCTTCATGTCACAGCCTTAAGAATGTCATGAAGCAAAGGCAGAGGTTCATTTCAGGATGGGAGGGGGTGGGTCAGAGGGGGCAGGGAAATAAACATAGATGTGAAAAGTGTGTGTAGTATTAACGAAAAAAAAAAAAAAAGTAATTTTTATCCAGTTCATGTCATTGTGGTTGATCTGCAAGGAAGTGACATCACAGGAGTTTTTTTCCCTTTATGAACTGCTCACGTAAGATGGTCTCCTGTATGATATTAGTCTTGTCTTGATCCATCATTCTTTGTGGTGAAAGACAGGAATTTTTCTATATTGTTCAGTCTCTCTGTCCAGTTTAATCTTTTTTTTTTTTTTTTTTTTGCAGTGAATAGACTGGTATATTATTCTGTAGCATGCATTGCATAGATATGCACAGTCTATAATCAGTCAGTTTGAGCTTAAAGCCAACAGTGATCTTTAGAACATACTGTTCCTTACCAGGCGTAGGTAATAGACTTTTTATATAAACCCTGAATTTAAGGTAGCACATGCTTATACATACATGCTTACAAATTCATACGCATGACACACACACAACACACACATACACAGAAAACACATTCATACACACACACACACACACACACACACACACACACACACACACACACACACACTTTGTAAGCAGGCCGACCTGGCACTAACAGCATACTATTTATCCACAGACGTCAGATCATGCTGTGGGAGAAGAAGACGCAGCTGGCACGTGAAACTCGGGCTGCTGTGGACTCTGAAGTAGGTCAAGGTGAAATCAAGGCCATGAAAGCCGAGATTCACCGCATGACTGTGCGTCACACCCAGCTGATGAAGATGCAAGAGAAGATGATCCAGGACATGAGAAAGGCCGTGTCCAGGTGAACCTGCTCCTGTGGTTCTCTATCTTCATGTGCATTTTTGAATGGTCGTCCACCATTTGTTTTCTGCACATGAAGCTCAGTTTATGGTGATTTATCCCACCTTTGATTTCTCTGAATGATCTACACTTTTGTTTAAGAGAAGGAAGAAAGCTGGGATAAAAGCTTACCTAAAGAAAGGAAAATCGATGCAAAGGAAAACAAAAGGTGGATGGAGAGAGAGAGAATGAGCAAAGGAGGAGATTTAGAGAGGAAGACGGAGACAGAGGGAGAGACACAGACATCAAAGTGACCATGATAATGAATGTGATATGTGTTGATAGGTGGAAGTGTATATTTGAATGTGCAAGCATGAATGTGTGTGTATGTGCATCTATGCATATGTGTAGATATGTGTGTGTAAGTCCACATGTGCATGTGTAAATTTGTGTATTTTTACTGTACATGTGTGCATGCAGGCGTGACACCATTTGACAAGGGGAGAGGCCCAGTCCAAGATGAAGAAGAAAGTACTGACCAAGGGAACCTTTGAGAGACAGATGGCTGAACTTCGTAAGAAAATCAAGACTACCATCCAGGTCAGAGCATGAGTGGCTGATGTATCCATAGAACGGGCAGAGAGTGAAAGAGGCCATGTATTGTGTGTGTGTGAATGCATTTGTACGTATGTGTGTATGTGTGTATTTTGTGTGTACTTAAGTAAAGTAATGTTGTTTATAGCCCAGCTGACCACAAAGGGCCATATCAGGTCTGTCACCACGTTAAAATCAACTCACAAGTCATCAAAAAAAAAAAAAAAAAAGAAAAAAAGCAACCACCATTCATACATCTCTTTAAAATACACCTTTTAAAAAAACGCACCAGAAACTTCATTAAAAATCTTTCTTCTGTAAAATCTAAGATCAGATGTGTGCATATGTATGTGTGTGTATGTGTGTGCATGCGTGCCAGTGTGTGTGTATGTGTGTGTGTGCACTCATGTGTGTGCGTGCATGTGTGCAGCTTTAAACATATGTCAGTTAGTGTATGTTCACATTTTAAAGTTTACCTTTGTTCTTGTCAGGATGCAAACGAGTGCGATACAGAGATCAGACAGCTGCGGGATCATCAGGGTGAGCTGAGTAAATCGCTGGAAGAGAAACAGGTCAACTGCCAGACGTTGCAGGGTTCAGCCGACACGCTGGATGGTGACATCGAACAGATGATGGAAGTCAAACAGAAGGTGCGTGTCTGTCAACAGCTTCTGTTTGTGTGTGTGTGTGGGTGTGAGATCTCTGGTGGAGAATAGGTTCCTCAGCATGTACTTTCTGAATTTCTGTGGGTGCCCACAATGATAAGATGTGCTTGACAGGAATTTGGACTGATTAAATAACAAGCAACGTGATGTGAGAGAAGGTAGATGCCGGACAAATGTTTTGAGTATAAAAGAAAATAAGTGAAGACTCTTACATACACATGCCACAGATGCACACACTCATACTGGCATACAAATAAACTCATGCTTCTGCGTCCAGTCTCTCTGTCAGTCTGTCTATCTCTCTCTATCTCCCTCTCTCTCTATCTCCCTCTCTCTCTCTCTCTCTCTCTCTCTCTCTCTCTCTCTTTCTCTTTCACAGACAGATATCTGGAATTGATGGTTCTGAAGGCTGTGAGCTTCATGTTCTGCTACTTTTGCATATCCATTCAGACTTGATATCAAACAGTGTGATGCCATTTATTTTTTAAGCCAGTTGACAGTGTCGTTAGTCACTTGTGCTTACATGACATACCACAAAATCTGCAAAGAAAAAGTACCAGGGAGACAGCGAAACTTTAAAAATGTGTGTGTGTGTGTGTGTGTGTGTGTGTGTGTGTGTGTGTGTATGTGCACGCTAGCATGTGGGCACATGACATTTCACATACTAAAACTTCAGAATACCTATTTTTGTGTATTTCCCATTTTTAAGCTTGTTAGTAGTGTGGGAACTCAAATTAATGCTTAAGTTCAGAAATGTACATTTCATTATTATGTGATGTGAAAAAAATCTGCAGAATTACACGTTTTCACACACACCACACACGCACACACACACACACACACACACACACACACACACACACACATACACTCGTGCATACTGTCTGGCTCTCTCTCTGTCTCTGTCTCTCTCACTCTCTCTCTCTCGCTCTCTCTCCGCCCCCCTCCTCCCCGCTCTCTTTCATGCTCTGTAGTCTTCAAATGAAACACCAATCGTGTAAACAGTAACTGAGTAATCAATTTTTAAGTAAGTAATGATCATTTACTCAACAGCAAGTGGTGAGGTACCATCCATTCAGCTGTCCTTATCACCAGTGTTAAAGAAACCTCCATTGTGCTATCTGTCTGCCACAGAACATGGGAGAACTGGTGTCCAAGCAGCAGCGCATGAAGTACTTCCAGCAGGCCAAGGACGGCCGCTACTCCATGCTTTGCCGCACAGACTCTGCGGCCCAAGTGGAACAGGACAAGCAGGAACACCGCACGCAAACGCTCAGTGCCATCGTCGATCGCCTCAACCAGGAGTTCCCCCATGCTCAGCCCACTCTCCGTCGGGCCACACTGTCTCTCGGTTCACGTGTGGTGGGTCGTGAAGAAATGGCGTGAATGTCTCCATGATTAGCACACTGGTGGATAACTGCCTGATCATAAAGATTTTTGCTTTGAATATAGAAGTGTGTCACAGCTGCAAGAAAATTTTGAGAGATTCTTAAATGTGAGGAAGTCAAAAATAAAGATGTACTGTGCTTTTGGTGGGTTTTTTTTTTTTTTTTTTTTTTTTTAATGAACATTCCACTTAGTCAATGTGCTGGGATGTATGGCTGCATGGAGTAGATTATCAACAGAGCAGGGGCACATCAAATAAAGCTGATCATCATGAAGAAAATATACCGTGGATAACGTTTTGTCTACTTCCCATTTACCAAAGTAATCTGCCATGGTCTTTAACATTCCTTGTTGGGATGATTATTTACTCACTACTCACTGTGAAGCAGAGATGGAATTTATTCTTTACATACAGTGTGACATCTTTGATTTTTGTCTAAATATTTCAGTTCATTGCCTTTTAGTTATCCAAAGACTTCTGTGTTGTAATACCACAACTTTTTGTGATAATTTGTGAATTTGTTCAGCATGCAGATTATGTAAATTGCTGATTAAAACAGACCATTAACACTTAGCTTTTCTGTTTGATTCTTGATGGAAGAACATGTATTATTTTGTTTTTCTTTTGCTTGTTTGTTTTTTTTTCCAACATATGTGATACACTATTCTGTTATTTCCTGTATACAGGCTATACTGACTATTCAGGTATCTGTCATTGTACATGTTTTTTTTTCTTGAAGGTGTTCTCCATGTCAGATGTGTAAATACTTACACGTGTGTAAAAAGTGGTTGATGTTCTTGTTTTATGTTAGCTTATTTATTGATGTCATGAAATTCCTGATAAGGCTCTCAGTGAAAAAAGAAAATCACATTGTGATTGCCATCTCTAAATGCATTGGCATTGCATATTCCGTCCTTTTGAAAATTAAGATCTTGCAAAAAAAAAAAGAAAAAAAAACTGTTGCAGTGATGAGTCAGCTGGAAGAGAGAGAGAGAGAGAGAGAGAGAGAGTGTGTGTGTTGTGTGTGTGTGTGTGTTAATGTGTGTGTGTGTGTGTGTGTGTGTGTGTGTGTGTGCGCGCATGTGTGTGTGTGTGTGTGTGTGTGTATGTGTGTGTGTGTGTGTGCTTTCTTGACAATGCTGCCTAGAAAATAGTAAATGTACAGCTCTATACCACTGACCTACTAGTTCTGCTGACATCAACAGAATTCACTACCAATTTTTTTTTACTGACTTAGGAAAGCTAATTTGTTCCAATGATGTTTGAAAAAATTGTTTTCCTGACCAGACAGAAGTGGTCGATCTAGCTTTCACAAAAAATCCCTTCATCCAATGTAAGTAGATGATCACAAATGAGGGAAATCAACCAAAATATTTTAGAAAGACAAGCCATATGCAGTTTATCTAATTCATCATCTCAAAGCACTTCCACCCTTGGAGCAGCGTTTTGTAAATAGATTCATTTCTCTTGTGATCTCCATTTGCATGTGTCAGTCTGTTGGTAGAATTTCACAGCAGATTTGGATTTGATAGCTATTGTTACATGTTTGTAGTTTTTTAAGTGTATGTTCTTGGTTCATTAATTTGATGATTCTCTTTATCTTCTTTATGTGCCTTTTCAATCAGCTTCCCCCCCCCCCCCCCCCCCCTATATTTATACATAAACAAGGTAATATTAGCATTGACAACTTAGTCACTAACACTCACAACTCCAAAGCCAATAAATAAGATTGTATGACCAACAAAATGTTCAAGATTTGTCTCAGCTGGCCTTGCTCTATTTTGCATCTCTTGAGACTACACAGGTACTGGAAGTCTCTCCTCTGGATGGCTTACAGTGAAGGTTATCTATGTATTCAACAAAAGCAGCAGAAACTGGGCTGAGAACCTGTTTCTTTAACATGAACGGAACATTATTTCCGTCATCTTCCTTCAGTTGGCGCCTTTAAAAACATAAAATCCTCACTGTCAGGAATCATGGCATCATGTCATGTGATTTCTCTGAGGCTCAGAATACTCATGACAGTGAATGGCATTCTTGAATCACCCTGTTTCCTGTCTGACGTGTTTCTTGCAAGCCTTTTACATTGTCTTTCCTAATGGCTTCTCCAGAATCTGTATCTCTATGGCGCTAGAAGGACTATCCAATAGTTAATTCTTGACTTCCTAACAAAAGGAACAATGGGGATCGTCCTGGAGAGAGAAACATCAGAAGAAGTCAAGTCTGTGCGTGCCTGTGAGTGTGCATGTGAATGCACATGCATTTATGTGTGTGTTTTGTGTGTGTGTGTGTGATATTTTTTTTTCTTTTTCTGTGTCATATTAATGAACTCCAAACCTCACTGAAGTCAAGAGTACCTCTGTTTGCAGGGTATTGCTTGCTTTACCTAAAAAGTATTCCAAGTCCAATGCAAAAAAAAAAACCTTCAGTACACTGAGTTGACTTCTTTTTCAAAATGTGTACCAAACATAAATACCTTTGGTCTCTTCGTATGACAATAATTAGTAATGCTAAATATCATTTACAGTCTATCTGTATCTCATACAAGTTCTCATTGTCAATGGTTTTTAATATTTTATATCTTTACAGTGAATCTGTATTGGGTAATAGGAGAGAGATGAAGATCAGATTTCCACTTTATCAACATTTTGTTACATTCAGTTGCAATAGCAAATCTATGACAAAAAGGCATTACTTGTGAACTGTTGTGTAAACAAATTAGGTGATTTCATTGCTTGCTTAAACGTAGCTTCACTTGCTTCAGTAACCAGAAAAATATTTTGCTACATTCGGCAAGATGTATGTGTATATGTCCAATCTTCACTCTACATTCTCAGAAGCTGAAAAGAATGGGCTGAAGATGCTGTGGACGGAAGACCTAAAAGCACAACACAGTGCCCTCAGCAAAGCAAAATCAACAAGAAAGAGAGGGAACAAAACCTAAGACTACTTATTCAAAGACCCCTTCCAATTCGTCATAAAACTGTTACAGCGACACAAATCAGGGACACCCACAGTGGACGAAGGAACTCTTGAGCAGATCTCACGAAAAACATATTCCGACTCACAGAGCGAAGCACCGCTTGAAATCCAAGGCTTGGTACGGCCTGCAGTGCCAGGGAAAAAGTTCAGTGACATGCTACCTACACTGGACGAGGTAAAGAAAGTTGTTAAGAAAGCCAGAGTCAAATCTTCGCCTTCTCCAAATAGAATACCCTTTCTACCAGTGATAGTCGGAATATCCTGTCCCAATCTCTTTGAGTGGCTCCACAAAACAGCATGGGAGGAACCTGAAGATCAACAAGTGAATGATAGATGATGGAGTGCATTCCCAAAGAGCGAATTCGAGTGACTTCAACCAGTTTAGACCACCATCACTTCTGATTTTTGTGGGAAAAATCTTCATCTCTGTCATGGCAGCCAGACTGACTAAAAACCTGACAGAAAATGAATACTTTGATTTGTCAGTCCAGACATGAAGCATTCCAGGAGTTTCTGGGTATGTAGAACATGCCACTATGATTTGGGAAGCAAGTCTAAAAGCTAAGACAGAGAAACGGCACCTCAACGTCGTGTGGCCCGATCTGGAAAATGGATATGGACCAGTTCCACATAAGATGATTCAGCTGGACCTCGGAACGTATTATGTCCCAAAGAACACCTAAGAAATGCTGAAAACGTTCTTTCATGGCTTCTCAGAAAGGTTCTTCACAAAAGATAAAAAAACAAACTGGATCAGTCTGGAAGCTGACATAGCAGTGGGTTGTGCAGTTTCTCCAGTGCTGTTTGTGTTGGCAATAGAGGTCATCTTGAAAGCTGCCAAGAACGCACGCACACACACACACACACACACACACACACACACACACACAACACACACACACACGCGCGCTCATGCGACCAATACAAACGCGCGCCTGGTGCGCAGCACGGCAAATATATGCCTCTCTCTCTCTCACGGCTCTTCTCTCTCTCTCTCTCTCTCTCTCTCTCTCTGTGTGTGTGCGTGTGTGTGTGCCCATATACCCTAGTGCGCATAAACATGACTTCTATATGGCCTCATGTACACGTAACACACGGGAAAACAGCAATTATTTAAGCATGCAACATGCTCACATATTGCATGTAATGTGTACATGATGGGGGATTAGGGGGGAGGGGCGTGGACGAGGAATGAGGAGAAGTCTTGCTCTACGTTCAAATTAGACGCCGAACCATTCTGATTCGATATATTTACTCATTTAGAATAAAAGTTAAACTCTGAAAAAAAAAAAAAATTGGGAAGGGAGATGGGGAGGGGGGAACATGTAGAATCTGACCACATGCACAACGCAGGTGCAAGTTTTAAACATCTGCCTAGCCGTCCATTAACCTGCAGTCTAGTTTTAACATCTGCCTAGCCGTCCATTAACCTGCAGTCTATGTATCAGGTTACAGTTTGGCATAGGCCATGGAGGTGGGGATGGGGTGGGGGTGGGGGTCTATGTATTAAGTCACAGTACGGGATAGGCCATGGGGAATTAGAACATTTCCCTTTTGGATTAGTCACACACACACACACACACACACACAGCTCATGGGCGCGGGGCACGCTGTCGCCCAGCGCTGGCTCGCGAGCATACACACTATGGGTTTGTTGGGGGACGCTGGCTCCGGCGAGAGAGCGCGCGCGCGCGCGCGCACACACACACATATACTAAAGCATACATGCAAGTTAGCGTGCATGCCCCCCGCCCCCCCCCCCCCCCCCCCCCCCCCCCCCCCACACATGACTCAAGCGAGAGGAGGGCTCGCGCAGTGCGCGCGCAGGTACGCACATACACA
The DNA here is from genome assembly GCA_016801955.1 of Conus betulinus. Lineage (NCBI taxonomy): Eukaryota > Metazoa > Mollusca > Gastropoda > Neogastropoda > Conidae > Conus > Conus betulinus. The sequence goes on along the minus strand of JADBJO010000785.1, from coordinate 61,020 downwards.
CATATACTGAAGCACACACACACACACACACACACACAGAGTTAAAATCAGTTTTATTACTTACACTTGGTTCTTGTATATTTGAGTGAACTGATGACGGAGCTCTCACCCCCCCCCCCCCCCCCCCCCCCCCCCCCCCCCCAGTTTCTTTTTTTGATGGAAATGTTCTACCGATCCTGCAAGATAAAAAAAGTCGAAAAGAGACTACTATAATGTTTCATAAACGTGACCCGAAACCATGTTTTACATTGTATACCTACATGATAATCATATTCAATGATATGACAGCTTGGCTTTTACGCTTCTCACTTTGCTGCATCCTGCCGAATGCACATATTTGGAAAAGAAAAATTACCTAATTCAACCGCAGTACATACTGTAATTGTTGTTTAGATAAGGATAGTTTACCTCTGGTTTCTTGTCAAGTTCAAGGTATGCAAGCCTGTGTAATTTGCCTAAATCAAGTGTAAATGGCTGGAGACAGGAAATGAAAGCGACAGATGGGCGGCCTTGACCAAATTATGGCTGTATGATCATGGTAGATTCGAATCTCAACGACCCCCCCCCCCCCCCCCCCCCCCCCACACACACACACACACACACACACTCCCTCATCCCCCTTTCTTCTTTTTTTTTTTTTTTCTGCACACATTGCACTTTTCGTGCTTCTTAACCATCCCCCCCCCCCCCCCCCCACCCCCCCCCCCCTTCCCCCGGCGCTTGCCATAAATAATAACATTCACTGATTGGTCGACGAAGCAACCAGTTTCATACTTTTCAGTAGCCGATTAGGCTATATATCCTTTTTATTTGACATCTAGCGAAGTCGATGGTTCGTTGTACCGATCAGGGGCCGTTATTATTGTTATTATTAATGTTATTGATCTCGGGTCAAAAAGGAATGTTCAACTTTACCTTTTGGATCTCTTGCCAGTTAAAATAGCATTCATCTTGTCTATATTGAAGTTTAAATGGAATTTAAAGGGAAAGAAGCAGAATTAAAACCAATATTTTATTTTGACTCTGTGTGTGTGTGTGTGTGTGTGTGTGTGTGTGTGTTGTTTTTTTGTTAATCAGTATCAACATAAAACACATGTCACCCTACGTGATCGAATTCTGTTAAATTCCTCGGCGTGTTGTTTATGAAGAGCCGACAGTATTGACCTGTTGTACTGAAGAAGCGGCAACGCTATGTGTTAGAGGCCTTTGGGCTACACAGGTTAGACAGAGGTCAAGGTGATAACAGATGGCTTCAACGTGTAACTGTCATTTCCCGCTAGGGCCTAAGCCGGCTCCCGCATTATCTAACTTATCTGCGTGGTCGGGCCATTTTCAACTCCCTATGACCAGCAGGCGGCATTTTCGGCAACGATCTACAGACTCAACATTGTGTCGCCTCTGACCTTGAAATTCTGAAACGCGCACGTAATTCTTCACACGGTTAATGCAAACCGCAAACTGATAGAATGGAACGTTGGAGAGGGCGTGTCGCCTTGGTTACAGGGGCCTCTACAGGTATTGGGTACAGTGTGACCAAGGCTTTGGTGGAACGAGGAATGAAGGTGGTGGCTTGTGCTCGTAACATCGCTGCCATTGAGGTAAGTGACCACAGAGCTGTCGGTGACTCCGCGAGGCGTTCATATGGTCCGTGTCTACAGTTACAGAATAAGCCTCAGACGCTAAATGTTTATATTTGCACTCAAAGGTGTGTGCAGCATCAGTCAGAAGATGAGCCCACATAGAATTAAAACGAATTTTATTGCATAGTTCAGCATTTAAGGCATACTGTACCTAACTTTGAGGCAGTTTCAAACGTATTGTTGATTTTGTGTACAAGCGCAACCAACGCGATCCATGTGTTTCTGTCTTCAGCAAGACTTTAAACTCTTGTATCCTTATACCCCAGTAACAGCGAAGGAACACCGGGAATCCGCAGTTCACGCACATTTCCACAAACCGTAACTGTCGGCATACAATATACAGCACGAATCAATTAACCACAAATTCAAAAGTAGGGCGATTTGCATCTCTTCCAGCAGCTAGTTTTCCAGCGTATTGACACAGCCTGTGCATGTTTTTTGGTTGGCTTGTCTTTGAATCCTGGCCGCTGATTTCCTCATTTGTCTATCCGTACTCACGTTTAGGCCTGCTAGGTAGATTCGATTTACTCAACAGAAATATGCCACTGCTGTTTTGATCAAAAAATGATATGCATAGATAGAGAGTGGATGGCGTGGGTGGTGTAGGGCCAATACACCCGTTTCGTCGCCTTTCACAGTTCGAGTTTCGTTGCGCATACTGAAGGCATTTGCCATTTTTCCTGCTGATCTGATTGGCTGTCTGTGTACCTCCTGTTCGCGATTTGGTTGGCTGGCTGTCACACTTCGCCGCTGTTAGTTTATATGGTCAAGTTTTATGCACACCTGCAGAATCGTGCGCGCGAGCGTAGGCAATGTTCAGGCATTGGGCTAACCTTGCTGAACATTAGGTAACTTGCTGGGATATCTGTGGTTCTTGGAGAGGGCAACCCAACCGGTCAGTCGCGCAATTATGTCGTGGCACACGGTGTCTGTGGTACCCGGAAGTGATGTAGTGACTTGTGTGAGCGAACTGGACTCCTAGGCAAACGGTGGCGTTGGTTATGTGGCATACAGTTTGGCCATCCACAGGATAGTTGAAGGGGTGGGGGTGGAGTGGAGGGGATTCAGCCTGAAAATACGTTGAGGCCACCAGAATGACAACATGTCAAGACAGGCAACAGAAATGCGAATTTTCATGTTGGCTGCCCTGGGGGGTTCAACCAGCAACACCTGACTGCGAGCTATCATTGAGCTAATCAACGACCGTGTCCTGATTGTTGCAGGTCTTTCACGTCGATGTGCGAAGTAAGCTGATAGCCTAGATGCTGGACTACAGAGGGCACCCAGATGTCGGCGTGTTTCCTTTTTTCCTTTTCATTTCCTTTCTTACTACATCAAGTCAGGAGCAGTTATCTGAAGTCCAAATTAAGTTTTTTTTTTTTAAATCATACAGTTGTCTTATGTGCTTATTCAAAATTATTATTTTAGTTCATTAAGAGATCAGGCGCAGCAGGATGGTAATTGAATATATTTTTTTACCCCGTTAGGGAGAAAGGTCTCAAAGAGTATGGCTGTTCACTTTAGTTGAGGTCACAATATACAGAATGTCAATAAACTCACTGTCAAGTTATCACGAAAGGAGCACGTCGACCTTGACAGTAGTGTGTATATAATATTCTGCTTATCGTCAGCAGTTTTCCCTAACATAGCAGCGTCCATTATCTATTCTAGTTATCGCAGTCACCAGTTACCTTTGCAAAATTATCTGTTTTCTTTTCAATGGTTTGTATCTTGAAATACGTGAAAGGTAATCGTTCATCATCACTCTCTCTCTCTCTCTCTCTCTCTCTCTCTCTCTCTCTCTCTGTTCACACACACACACACACGCGCGCGCACACACACACACGCACGCACGTATGCACGCATGCACGCACGCACGC
>JADBJO010000785.1:45000-47500 GCA_016801955.1 Conus betulinus | reverse complement strand
CCTGTGAACGCGTGCGTGTGAACGCGTGCGTATGAGCGTGCGTGTGGCATTTGCAACAGAGACTTTGTTGTTAATGAAAAACCTTTTTTTTTTTTTTTGTCTGTAGATAAATGATGTCCACATGCGTCCCACGGACCAAGCATTCTAGGAGCAGAGGCAGAAAAGCCAGACGCCAAAATTCCTATACTTGCAAGAATCTATTCGCTCAGTATTGGAACTCTTGAAAAGAAAAATGCTGCCAAACATTTGTTGTTTTAGCAACAATTGCAAATGCGACAGGCCTAGTGATCATTGGAATAAAAGTGTTACTTATCGGGAGGATTTTCTTTTTTTCAGAAATGCATGCGTGCGTGCGTGCATCTGTGTGTAAAACAAAGTGAAGAGAGAGAGAGAGAGAGAGAGAGAGAGAGAGAGAGAGAGAGAGAGAGAGAGAGAGAGAGAGAGAGACTCCATGTGTTTACATGCACCTATCTGGTCTTACATGTTGAATGCGTTCGTTCACGATGTCGTCTAAAGATTATTGGATTATTGTGAACTGCAATTAACTTTATCTATTGAAAGGTGATCACCCATGCTGGGTTTGTGAAAACGAATGCATTTTATCAGATGGTATTGCTTTTGGTAATGTCAGCATTCACAGTGTAATTAATTTCTTTCAAACACACATTGTCAGACGCTCGCTGTCGCAACGTCGATACAGAACAAGTGGGTCAAAACAAAAGAGAGCCCCCACTTTTAAATAATAGGTAAACTTTTTCAATATTCATATGAAATGCTTTCTACTATGATTCCACATACTTTCACAGATATATTTCTATGTAACACATCAACAGGTCCTCACAGAAAAAAAGTTAGGTATCACCAGTACTATAGAAAAACAGCTGTATTTGCCAATAAAACTCGCTGGTCCTCACAGACCTACGATTGTCTTCTTTCCTGGTCTTGGCCTCAGCAAGCCACAAAATCTTTTCAATCTCCACGACCTCACGTCGACTTAAACACACACACACACACACACACACACACACACACACACACACACACACACACACACTCTGTGCCCGCCTCAGAAAAGAAAAGGGGAAAAAAAAAAAAAAGCAGCAGACTACTCATCCATACTCTACCCGGGGAAAAGTTTCAAAAAAGAAAAATAACAAATCAGTTATATAAAAAAAAAAAAATCAGTTCAGAAAACATTTTGATCTAGAGAGTTCTCTTCTCATTCCATTTTTTTTTCACCACATCTCGTCCTGGCGGTTTTCTGAGCTCGACATAGGCCAGAGGTGGTGGCCCTTATGTTTCCTTTTAACACCTCCCGTGTCATTCGATATGAAAGTTATGAGGCAGGCATCAGTCCTCGCCAACCCCTCTTTGACATCGTTGGCCAGTTTGTCGTCTCTGAATCCACTGCCCATCCTACAGGTGATAAACCAGTCACCCTGTGTCCTTTGGTTACTCACTATTAGGTGATAAACCAGTCACCCTGTGCCCTTTGCTCGCTCACTATTAGGTGATAAACCAGTCACCATGTGTCCTTTGCTCACTCACTATTAGGTGATAAACCAGTCACCATGTGTCCTTTGCTCACTCACTATTAGGTGATAAACAGTCACCCTGTGCCCTTTGCTCGCTCACTATTAGGTGGTAAACCAGTCACCCTGTGCCCTTTGCTCGCTCACTATTAGGTTATAGATAAACCAGTCACCCTGTATCCTTTGCTCACTCACTATTAGGTGATAAACCAGTCACCCTGTGTCCTTTGCTTACTATTAGGTGATAAACCAGTCACCCTGTGTCCTTTGGTCACTCACTATTAGGTGATAAATCAGTCACCCTGTGTCCTTTGCTTACTATAAGTGATAAACCAGTTACCCTATGTCCTTTGCTCTCTCGCTATTAGGTGATAAACCAGTCACCCTGTGTCCTTTGCTTACTCACTATTAGGTGATAAACCAGTCACCATGTGTCCTTTGCTCACGCACTATTAGGTGGAAACCAGTCACTGTGTGTCCTTTGCTCACGCACTATTAGGTGGTAAACCATTTCACCATGTGTCATTTGCTCACTCACTATTCAACATGCATACATAGCCTAACTCCAGCACGGTTTCCATGACTAGGCGAGCTGAGGCGCAAGACTTTAAGAATCATCCTTTTTTTGCTTTCTTTTCATTTCCCGACAGCTTGCGCAAGCGATATAAGTTTTGCGTGGGAGAAGTAGTCCAGAAAAAAAAAAGATACAGACAAATGGTTAAAAAACAAGAAAATGTTTTGTGATAATATAATTGTTAGGTATCAATTTTGGTGATAAGATTTTCGTTCAGTATAAACTACGAGGTGAGGTAAGGTAAGGTAATGTTGCTTATAGCCCAGCCGACCGCAAAGGGCCATATCAGGGCTATCACCACGTTAAAATCAACTCACAAGTCGTCAAAAAAAAAACCTTGCACACATCTCTTTAAATTACAACTTCTAAAAACGCACCAGAACTTTCGTAAAAA
>JADBJO010000785.1:10000-35000 GCA_016801955.1 Conus betulinus | reverse complement strand
TCAGTGAGCGCATAAGACCTCCTGGCGAAACCTTGGTCGTGTCTGGAGTTTTACTGTCTTTACCTGTCAGCGGAACAGCAACAAGTGAGGCTGCGGGATGTACACGGCTGCTGGTTGACGGTAGCGTTTTTCGCCGGTGGGCCCTGCAGTCATGAGATAGGGGTTGGTACACCCATGGGCAAGTTCCCGTGGAGGTTCTGTCGCTTTACATCGAGTGGCCATTACACAATAGCCTCTGCCAGGGAGTAATTATGTCCCTTGACGTCTTAGTGACTGCCCTGTGCGTGTCTGCACCTTATGTGAACACAGTGCAGGCTTTCAAGGATGATGCAGGATTGCTCCCAGCTAGTTTGTTCGGCAGTTGAGGACAGTACTTCTCAGGGTCCCACCCGCACCTTCTCGTGTATCTTTTCCTTTCTGTATGTATTGCCTACTCCCCAATCATAGTGCGTGTAATCTAAATGAGAGAAACATTTTCACATTTTTCTTTGAATAGTTTATTTATAGAATTTAATACGTTTGGAAGTAAGTGAACTTCCATTGATCACCTTATGACACACAGTAGAAATACGCAAAAAGGAAGACAGAAGGAGCATATAAACTGTGTGATACAATGGCTTGAGTCATTTCAAAATAGGTTCAGTTTATCGAATTTGTGAATTTCTTTGCATTGAAAATTACATTTGAAAACATGATTGTGTAAATGATCTCGATCTATAATAATCTAAACTTTACACCTTTCATTCTGTGTGCTTAAGAACAACGTTTTCTTACTAAAGGACATGGTAACTTACTTTGCACGTCCGTTTGGAACAACAGTTTGGTTAAAGTTAATCTATGATTATCATTTCCTAACATAACTTAGCTCCTCTATTTACTTTATTAATTCATTTTGAACTTTTCCTATATTTTCAATATTATCTACAATAATGTTCAATAGTATATACCAGATTTTTTTTAAAACAAGAGTAATATCGAACACTATGTGTTAAGTAATTGTAAACAGTTGTTCTGATTAATCACTGTGTGTTTAATAATTGCAAACAGTTGTTCTGATACTTGGTGCGTTTAATAACTGTAAACAGTTGCACTTCTGTGTGTTAGACCACTTGAGAACTGAGACATATTTTACTCTTAAACAAGCGAGAGTGAAAACAAAAAGAAGAGATGTAAAGGGTGTGTATGGTAGGAGGTCTTTTGGTAATTGGTATGGCGTGTATGGTAGGAGGTCTTTTGGTAACTGGTATGGCGTAGAAAAATATCCATGCAGGCAAATCTGAAGGAGGGAGGTAAGGAGGAGAAACTGCAGGGAAGTCATAAGCTTTCCAACCAGGTCAGCCACGGTTTTATCATCCACTCAATATCAGCTTAAGTATAAAATGCACAAAGCCTAGTGTAGTATCGCCTTTCAGCAGGGTCACTTGCTTCTCATCTGTGCAAGGCAAAGACGCAAAAGTCGTCCACGAAGTATCTTAAACACAGATTCCCGCGATCCACGCACAAACTACAGGACTTTGCGTCTCTTCCACAGCCTAGACTAAAACTATCAGCATGGAACGCTGGCGAGGGCGTGTTGCCTTGGTTACAGGGGCCTCTGCGGGTATAGGGTACACTGTGGCCAAGGCTTTGGCGGAAAAAGGGATGAAGGTGGTGGCGTGTGCTCGCAACATCGTTACTATTCAGGTCAGTGTGTGACAAAAGTAAGTTGCTGCTTTTTTTTTTTTAATTTGTTTGCACTTTTAAAAACAGTTCATAAAGCACTTTTAAAAACAGTTCTTAAAGATCGATGCTGTCAGCTGGGGTTAACATTATTACTTTTGTTTCTGTGGGTAAAAATCTGATCGACATGAGTGCTAACTTTGCTGATCAGACAGCATTTTCTTGTAAGAAATTTTTGACAGACAGCTTTTTCGCTTTGTTGTCTTTGTTACTTTTTTTTTAACTTAGAAAATGTCATGATTACTGTCAGATGATACTTTTCAGCTCGATAGTTGAAGCTTTTTAAGACTGTTGATCGTGCACGCAATTGTACATCGTTGGTTGGCTGGCAAATATTCGGGGGGGAGGGGGGGGGGGGGGAAACAGGGGATTAGAACATATGTCTTTCTATTGCAAATAGAATTACTCTTTCTCAGTTATGGGTCAAACAAATAGATTAAGAGAGTCAATTATTTCATTTCTTTTAAACGCAAAAACCCACATGTCCAGACAGTATACGGAAACGTAAAAGAAATTATTATATTTGATGTATGTGTTTGCAAACTTGCTGACATAAGAATAGGATAGGCCCTTTGACAGGTGTGCACAAGCGTGCATGCAAAGCTGGTTTCGAGTGCTTTTTCATGCACCAAAAAAATGTCAGAAAATCAATGCAGCAGCTCAGAACAGGGAGTTTTGGGGTGAGGGCTCTACCTGAGACATCATGATAAGCAAGGCACGAGCAGCCTTTGGCCAGACCAAGTCAGCAACGAAGAGTTGTGGAACAGACCAAGAGGAGCCCACATCCTAACAGACCATGAAGAGGATGTGGGGCTGGGGAGGATAACCCCTCACAAAGTCAACATCCGAAACAACCCGTGAGACTGTGCCCTGGAATCTGCGGGGAGAGGGAGAAGGGGATGACCCAAACAGCTAGAGCAGAGACACTGAGGCAGAGCCGAAGAGCAGGGGAACCAGCAGGACAGATGCAGGAAGGACAGCCCAGGAAAATTATCATCCAGAGCCTGCGCTTCTTTACAGCTGAAAGATCTAAGTAATTAATGTACACCATCCCATATCTATGAAAATGCATATGAAAAAAAAAAGCAGCAGACCTAACTGGAATTCATTTTTACTGCAGCAACTAGCGGAAGAGCTGAGTAACATCCGGGCAGTGTGAAGGCGGTGAAGTGTGACGTGTCCAAGGAGGAGGAGGTGACGGCCATGTTCCAGACGATACGTCAGGACAGCAGTCTGGCCGTGTGGATGTCTGCATCAACAACGCTGCTGTATGCCTCGATGCACCACTGCTCACAGGAGATCCCACTACGTGGAGACACATTTTTGATGTAAGTAAACATATTGAAGATGAACAGTCTTTCTGCCTTAAAATCAAACAGTGTGTAGTTCTAAATCAAACGCTCGCATAATCATCCATACTCAAACTCTTTCTCTGTCTGGTTATTTTTCTGCTTCTACGGTTTCATTTTCCCCTTAGGTAATGTAACGAACGTGTAACCACGTGTTCAATATTCGCATGGTATTGGAATGCCCATGGAATGTACTCTGGATATAGTCTTGTAGCTTTGTTATTTATAAACGAGCCTAGGGTTGACATATTTTTTCGTGATGATGAAAGTTAGTGATTCTTGACTATCTCAGCCATCTCGGCTGCCTTTCAAGTAAGCGTTACTCGTGCTCCTGGTTCATAACACTGGCTTAATTCCCTTAGTCCATCGTGATTACACAACACAGACATCAGAGGCATTTTTTTTTCTCTCTAAACTTTTCATCTGATACAGCATGAAACCGATCTACCTTGCTCAGAAAACAGTCGGACATTGCGCTGTTTTACCGAAGGGTTTACATCTGGGATATCAAGGGGTACCAAATGGCGATGGTCATTTAGAGAGCAATGTCTCTAAACAAATACGGTTACCGCAAGCGTCGTTTATCGTGCCAGTATGTGTGCGCCAAAAAAGCCAGATATGTATTCTAGAAAATGTTTAAAGTGTGTAAAAGCAGTTTAGAAGACAGCGGTATAATTACCAAGTGGGGTCACATCTATTCGCTTAATTCAGGCACATTGAGTTTCAGCTGCTTGCATTTGTGAAGATAATTTTGCAGCAGGCTTCTTTTTCGTCGTCGTTTGCTCAAACAGCAGCTCTGGAGGCCTTGACAAATGTTGTTGTGCGTCCGCCCCCCCCCCCCTTCCACCCCCCCCCCCCCTCCCCCCCCCCCGCCCCCCCCCCCCCCCCCCCCCCCCCCCCCCCAGCAGCCTTAAAAGTTTTTGTCCCTCATCGGCACATCGGAAGAACTCATTTCTGCTCTTATGTGTCAGACAATCCTTGAGAAAATATTTACAGAAATGACGAAAGTTGGAGAATCTTGACAGAAGTGGCTGTCATGAAGTAAGTGTTACCCATACTCCCTGCTCGTAACATAGGTGTACTACCTCTAGTCCACCGTGCTCTCATGTTATTACACAACTGTCTATCGATGGCTGCCGGGATATTCAGAAAGAAGAGGTAGCTTGTTACACAGACGTCCTGATACTGTTCTTCGGTTCTGCAGTAAACCCTGAATGCCCTGGCAGCTTTGATGATAGCCAGCAGTTACTGAGTAGAGATGATGATATTCCACCACTGTGTTCGGTCAAGGTATTCCTCGCTGGGAGCCATGTCATGCCTGGCTTGATTTGTGTCTGAGAGACAAAACTGTTCAGCGGTTTTGCCTTCTGCGTCTTCGTTCAATCTCATCCAGGCATCATGCAAACGTCTGACTTCTGACAGACATTCTTCTCAACCTATGGGTATTCTGGACGTTTTGCTCCTGTCTGGAGCTCGCTGTGTAGATGGGCATGGTAAACTGATGATCCTTGCTTTTGTGTTGCTACATCATACACACCAGTTCTCGGTCGGAAACGCTTCAATAGATTCACACTCATTGTACTTGATGATAAATGTGCGCTTGTTCACTCCTCTGGTAACAACATGCTGGATGCTGATTCATACCTGGGTATTACACAAATCTCGCTGTCTTTCTATTTAGACAATTCATGGCATTTTATCAAAAGATAAATTGCTGAGATTGTGACTATAAGGGTATTTTGTTGTTCCACATAAATCTTAAAAAACGTGGACACGGTGTCTTTCAGTAGAACAGCGCGGGATCGCACAAAAATCCTGAACACAAAATCAGTGGAAATTTCAAAACTCCTATGCTTCTTACATACTAGTAATGTGCAGAACATTTGTAATAACGTCATGGTAATTTAGAAAAAAAAAATGTCATACACAATCGTAGGTTTGAGTCTGTTAATTAAAGGCACTGCTGTGATTGAATATCCAGGCTCCCTACAATGAAATGCGATGAAGCACTACTCAACTGTCATTAATGTAAGAATAGATTTTTTTGTCCCTTGTGTAACATAAATGGCATTGATCATGGAACCATAAACAAGACAAGTAAATGTAATTAAAGATATGAGGGAAAAACATCACAGAAAGAATAGTGTAAATAGCCCGTGTATTCATTTTTAGGTGAACGTGCTGGGCCTGATGATGGTCACCAAGGAGGCTTTCCAGCTGATGCAGGACAACAACATTGATGACGGCCACATCATCCTCATAAACAGGTTACTATGATTCTTACACTATTCTCTACCATTTATTCTCCATCGTTAAGCAGACACGCATTTATTCCCGCTTGAATTATGACTATTCAATAATTTTCAACCCTCTCTGCAAATGTTTTCCCTGTCCATTCTGAAATGTTAGCAGCCCAGAATAATCAGAACATCAGTTCCCAGAAGAATTTTTTTATCTAGGATTTTCATCACAAACTGAAGGCTCATCATGGTTCTTTCTTCAATGCTGACTGTACTCAGATGATTTCCAAGTGCATCTGTCGTCGTTCCAGGAATATGCTGAAAAGTGCTGCAGATAGAAGACAGCCGTGACAAACTCCCATTGAAGTGTGGAACTTCTTCCAAAAGCATCCTGTTAGAGTTCTGCTCTAGCTGCTTTGGAACATGATCGCTAGATTGTTGTTGAATAGCTTTAGACAGAAGTTAAACTTGTTCATTGTGACCCATAGCGCTCTTGCCGGAACTTTCAAACGCCTTCTTGAAGTCTCTGATTTTGTAAAAGATTTTTTCCGAAAAATACACAAGTAAAGATCTGATAAACGGTACTTCTGTGTTTGAGGACTCCAGTCTGTTCTCCAAAAATGATGGTATTTACTTGTGGCTTTATTCAGATTGACTTTGAGCATTACTTTGCTGGCATGGCTTATCAAAGTAACATCGTGGTAGTTCTGCAGTGTTGGAAACTTCCTTTCCTTGGGAGAGTGAAGATTAGTGACCGAGTCCATGGCGTGGGCCACTCCTTCTGTTGCAGATGGCAGTTAAGATATCAATTACTGCTCTCCGCCCATGTTTCAAGAGTTCTGCAGGCACGCTGTCGAAGCTTGCAGACTTGGCATTTTTCAGCAAATTTCAGTGCAGCTACGACTTGGAAAGTGCAGCTACGGAATGTTGGAAAGTCTTCCTTATCTGATGAATTCTGTACTGTTGACACGCTTAAATCTCTTTTGCTCTGTACGTCGTACAGTTCAGAACAATATTCAATCCATCTTTTTTATGATTCCTTCCTGTGTGAGCCATTCGCCGTCTTTGTCCTAAATGGTCCTGTATTTACTTTTGCTTTTATTTGATCAAGTGCTTAACAGTCTAATGATTTTGTTGGGTTGTTGTCAGGGTTTTTCTAAAGGTCCTCACACTGTTAGTCCAGCGTTCCTTCACATACTTTATTTATTAACTGACCTTTTAGTGTACAGAGCTGTATTTTCTCTCCTCAACCTTTTTTGGGTGATTGAAAGCACATTCAGTACGACACATCTATAAAATATTGTTTATAATCAATGTTTTCGATTTCCATCGGCTTATTCCTGGGGCCTCTGTTGCTGTTTTACTACTTGGTTGAAATTGTTGTATGGACTTTGATGTCTTCTTCCAACAAAAGTTTCTGGCTAATTTTCCTCCTACGGCCGCTTGGAATTGTTCAGCGTTTTCATGTTCTTTCCGTTTAATATAATTGAATTTAAAAGGACCATATCTTACTCCCTTGTTGTTCTTCTTCAAACATATTTTGATACTGATCATGAAGAGTTAGAGATTTCTATCAACGCTAGCTCTGGAAATGCCCTTGGTTTGACACTTCAGATACCAGGCCTGCTCCCGTTCTTCACGAGAATATGGTCTGTCTGGCTGTGATACTGACCACTTGGGGAGCGCCATGGCCATCGTCGGAATGGCTATGTTCATATAGAGTATTAACAGGAACCAAGTAATTACAAGTGGCAAATCCTAGCGAGTGTAGTACCCTATAATTGGTGGTCTCATTATTGTAGTGGACCCAGGGAGATCTTTCAATCTTCTTGAGCATCAGTAGCAATTTTGGCATTTCCATTCATTTTGAACGATGAGCATGTCTTTCTTGTCAGCCTAATAGAAGACCATTTGGAACTGTGAGTACAATTCTTCAATGTGGTCGAGTTTTATCCATATGATGGATGCGTGCGGACTGAAAAAAAATAATTCAAAGCACAACCGTTATCCTTTACGTTCTCATTAATTGTAGTGAAATAACGAAGATATCTCAGATTCAGCTGAGCTTCATATTCGGCTGTGACAGTGACCTCAGTTGCAATTTCCCCTTAACTCTCGCATCTGTAGTAAGTTTGTGTTGAAATGTTTGGTGTGGGCAGATCGTGGCCACTATTGTCGGAGAGACGTGTCTGGACAAAAAGAGATACACCTTCAATGTCTAGCTTTACAATTTGCCATTTGTTTGTCGCTCGTCGCGAGCTCGAAAAAGAAGTCCTGAATATGTTGGATCCAAACTGGCATCATTGAATACCACCAAAATGTCTGAGCAGCAGGATAGTGAGTTTTTGGGAGGTTGCCCCACATTAATACTAACACTGTATACTGTCGGTGCTGAAACTGATCGGACAAGCTTGGGTTTGACTGTATATGTGGGTACAGGAATACTCAGTATGAGAGAGAAAGGGAGGAGAGAGAGAGAGAGAGAGAGAGAGAGAGAGTGTGTGTGTGTGTGTGTGTGTGTGTGTGAGGGAGAGTGAGAGAGAGAGAGAGAGAGAGAGAGAGAGTAACTGCAAAGATTGGCACAGTATCAACGACAGATTTGATTAAATCAGGTCAAGAAGTCCTTATTTTGGTAGTCAGGTAGACAATGACCAGGGACAATGAAGCAGCACTTACTTGGATATGTTTATGTAAATATATAGACGGAATCTGATGTTATGTTTCAGTATTGGGGGGAAAACAGTCACAAACCTCAAATTTGCCCACTCCTACACGGCATCAAAGTTTGCTGTCTCCGCCATTACGGAGGGCCTTCGCCTTGAGCTTCGAGACATGCAGTCCAGAATCAGGATCTCGGTAGAAAACTCTATCTGACTCTATTCAGAATGAATATGAGACGCCCGTAGTTTGCCCACCTCTTCCACTTTGTGTCCAGTCAGTGTACGTCGATCGCTGTTTTTGTCTCAAACTAGGGACCGGACGCTTTGCTTTTCAATGAACACACGTCCATTTTGTGTTCTCTTGGTGTGATTTTTAGGAGGGTAATACGTTGTCATAATTCTACCCATAACCTCCGAAAAGATGAATGTCCTTAGCAAAACTTTACAAGCAAAGAGACCACTCTCCTTCGGATACGAAACTTTGAAGGAGTCCAGAACAGTCTCATGTACACACAGATGATTTGTTAGAACACTTTCCTATACACACAGATGATTTGTCAGAACAGTCTCGTATACACAGATATGATCCCTTTACACACAGGTGATTTGTCAGAACAGTCTCTTATAGACACAGGTGATCTATTGCAACAGTCTCCTATACACACAGATGACTTGATCGAAAAGTCTGCTAAACATACAGATGATCCCTATACGCACAGATGATCTGTCAGAACAGTCTCCTATACACACATGACTTGTTCGAACAGTCTCCTATACATATAGATGATCCCTATACACACAGATGCTTTGTCAGAACAGTCTCTTATAGACACAGGTGATCTATTGCAACAGTCTCCTATACACACAGATGATTTGTTGGAACAGTCTCCTATGCACACAGTTGCTTCGTTAGAACAGTCTTCTATACACACAGATGATTTGTTAGAACAGTCTCCTATACACACAGATGATTTGTTGGAACAGTCTCCTATGCACACAGTTGCTTCGTTAGAACAGTCTTCTATACACATAGATGATTTGTCAGAACAGCCTCCTATACACAGATGATTTGTTAGAACAGTCTTCTATACAGTCAGATGATTTGTCAGAACAGTCTGCTATACACACAGATTATTTGTTAGAACAGTCTCCCATACACACAGATGATTTGTTAGAACACAGTCTCGTATACACACAGATGATTTGTCAGAACAGTCTCCTATACACACAGATTATTTGTTAGAACAGTCTCCCATACACGCAGATGATTTGTTAGAACAGTCTCGTATATACACACAGATGATTTGTTAGAACAGTCTCCTGTGCACCACATATGATTAATTAGAACAGTCTCTTATACACACAGTTGAATTATTAGAACAGTCTCGTATTACACAGATGATTTGTCAGGACAGTCTCCTATACACGCAGATGATTTGTTAGAACTTCTATACGCACTGGTGATTTATTGGAACAGTCTCCTATACGCACAGATAATTTGTTAGAACAGTCTCCTATACACATAGATGATTTGTTAGTTTGCCCACCTCTTCCACTTTGTGTCCAGTCAGTGTACGTCGATCGCTGTTTTTGTCTCAAACTGTGGACCGGACGCTTTGCTTTTCAATGAACACACGTCCATTTTGTGTTCTCTTGGTGTGATTTTCAGGAGGGTAATACGTTGTTATAGTTCTACCCATAACCTCCGAAAAGATGAATGTCCTTAGCAAAACTTTACAAGCAAAGAGACCACTCTCCTTCGGATATGAAACTTTGAAGGAGTGCAGAACAGTCTCATGTACACACAGATGATTTGTTAGAACACTTTCCTGTACACACAGATGATTTGTCAGAACAGTCTCCTATACACACAGATAATCCCTTTACACACAGGTGATTTGTCAGAACAGTCTCTTATAGACACAGGTGATCTATTGCAACAGTCTCCTATACACACAGATGACTTGATCGAAAGTCTGCTAAACATACAGATGATCCCTATACGCACAGATGATCTGTCAGAACAGTCTCCTATACACACAGATGACTTGTTCGAACAGTCTCTTATACATATAGATGATCCCTATACACACAGATGCTTTGTCAGAACAGTCTCTTATAGACACAGGTGATCTATTGCAACAGTCTCCTATACACACAGATGATTTGTTGGAACAGTCTCCTATGCACACAGTTGCTTCGTTAGAACAGTCTTCTATACACACAGATGATTTGTTAAAACAGTCTCCTATACACACAGATGATTTGTCAGAGCAGTCTCCTATACACACAGCTGCTTCGTTAGAACAGTCTTCTATACACACAGATGATTTGTCAGAACAACCTCCTATACACACAGATGATTTGTTAGAACAGTCTTCTATACAGTCAGATGATTTGTCAGAACAGTCTGCTATACACACAGATTATTTGTTAGAACAGTCTCCCATACACGCAGGTGATTTGTCAGAACAATCTCCTATACACACAGATGATCCCTTTACACACAGATGATTTGTCAGAACAGTCTTCTATACACACATATGACTTGTTCGAACAGTCTGCTATACATACAAGTGATCCCTATAGACACAGATGATTTGTCAGAAGTTTCCTATACACACAGATATTTTGTCAGATTAGTCTCCTATACACACAGAGATGATCCCTTTATACACAGATGATTTGTCAGAACAGTCTTCTATACACACAGATGACTTGTTCGAACAGTCTGCTATACATACAAGTGATCCCTATAGACACAGATGATTTGTCAGAACAGTCTCCTATACATACAGATGACTTGTTCGAATAGTCTCCTATACATACAGATGATCCTTATACACATAGATATTTTTTTTCAGAACAGTCTCTTAGAGACACAGGTAACTTATTGGAACAGTCTCCTGTACACACAGATGATTTGTTAGAACAGTCTCCTATACACACAGATGATTTGTTCGAACAGTCTCCTATACACACAGATGAGTTCTTAGAACAGTCTTCTATACACACAAATGATTTGTCAGAACAGTCTCCTATACGTACAGATGATTTGTTAGATCAGTCTCCTATACAACAGTCGAATTCTTAGAACAGTCTCCTATTAACACAGATAATTTGTCAGAACAATATCCTATACACACAGATGATTTGTTAGAACTTCTATACACACAGATGATTCATTGGAACAGCCTCCTATACGCACAGATAATTTGTTAGAACAGTCTCCTATTGACATAGATGATTTGTTATAACTCCTATACACAGGTGATGTATTGGAACAGTCTCCTTTACACACAGGTGATTTATTGGAACAGTCCCCTGTACACGTAGGTGATCTGTTAGAACTCCTATACACAGAGATGATTTATTGGAACAGTCTCCTACAGACACATGTGATTTATTGCAAGTCTCCTATACACACAGATGATTTATTGGAACAGTCTCCTATGCACACAGATGATTTGCTAGAATAGTCTCATATACACACAGATGATTTGCTAGTACAGGCTCCTATACACATAGATGATTTGTTAGAACTTCTATACACACAGATGACTTGTTAGAACAGTCTCCTATACACACAGATGATTTGCTAGAGCAGTCTCATATACACACAGATGATTTGCTAGAACAGTCTCCTATACACACAGATGATTTGCTAGAACAGTCTCCTATACACATAGATGATATGTTAGAACTTCTATACACACAGATGACTTGTTAGAACAGTCTCCTATAAACACAGATGATTTGTTAGAACAGTCTTCTATACACATAGCTGATATGTCAGAACAGTCTCCTATACACACAGATCACCTGTTAATCTCTTAAATAAACAGATTTGTTAGAATCTTGTTACACGGTAACCAATCTGTGCCAAGTGTGCGCTGATTACATGAAATTGATCAGTGTACATAATATCAGTGTGCATAGCAAACACGTTGTACACGTCCTGTGGTAATATCAAACTTAAAATACAACACGGGCCGTAAAAATTGTTTTGTTAATATAATGTATAGTATTGACCAAAACATGTGTTGAATGATATATATCGTAACTCATTTGTGCTGACATTGTCGTCTTAAAAGGTTGATTGAAAGCTAAAATAAGTGGTATTTGATCGCTATGCAGATCTCTACCCTCTGGTGTGCACTTAAGCTAGTACGTACAAGAACGCGTGTACGTGTGTATGTGTGTGTGTGTGTCCAAGTGTTTACTCAAGTCCTTGCCACTTTCTTCTTACTACTTGTCTGTCTGTTCGTTTCAACAGCAAGTGTGTCCAGGGGTGGTGAGGACGGAGGTCATCAAGCGTGCGTTGGGGGATCAGCTGGCGGAAGCTTTCTATTCTGACCATAAGGTAAGTAGTGCATGCATTTAGCGAAAGCGAATTAAGCGTGGAAGGATGTAGAGCGACAAACAACTTTTCCATCATTGCAGAACTAAGTGGCAAAAAATTTGTGAAACTAGTGATTGAAGAAGATGACGTTTGTAATGAAAATAGTAATATCACCAGTGAATATGCATTCATTTGCTGAGACAGTGCTATTTGTTGTGTCTGACTTCAGTCAATTTTCGCCAAGAAGACAGCCAAGCAAACAGTAACAACAGGGGCAGTTTGCCTGTTCAACTAAGATACCATCTGTGTCATAGTCTTATGATGATAGCCAGTCCCACACACGGTGATGGGTACAGAAGGCTAGGCTTCCACTGTGCTGTCTTTGGTTCAGTGATGAACTCACTCACTCTACGCCAGTTAAAACATGTTTTTTTCTGTGTACGTTGTGGGCACGATAAGGAAACACACACACACACACACACACACACACACACACACACACACACACACACACACACACACACACACACACACACACACACACACACACACACATGCAAGCGTGCGCGTGCTGTGGGCTGTGGAAAACGTGGAAGGGAGGATGGCGGACAATGACACGATTGAATGAGAATTGGAGTGCGGGTGTGGGGAGTAGAGGGAAAAGTGTCTGATTTTTGCCTTCACTCAGAGATGAAAATGCCTCGCAGACAGTGGGTAAGTTCCGGTTCAAAGCAAGGCCGCCTTCCAGCTATGAGTCTTACGTCATGTCCGCGTTTTGCTCCAGATTCCCATTTCGGATTTCTTCCATGTGTCAGCACCGTTAGTTTTGTTTGAACCAGTCATAAAGACAAAATGTATGAGGTTTTGGTATTCACTGGGTATGGTATTGTGAAAACAGGTAAGGCTGTTTGATTTGCCACTTTGTTTTACTCGAATAACAAATGAAAATCAAGAAGAGAAAGATACCTTCCCAACTGCATATGAAAGATTTCTGTGTGTGTAAAAAAAAAAAAAGTTCTGGCGTCTGAAGTGTCCTTTCAGTATGGAAGCCATTTTGAGAAAAGGGACTTTAAAGTTGCACTACTCACACATAATACCAAGGAAAGGATGTGAAAGATTAATTATTCGCCATGCTTCTGATTCGGTGAAACCAAATATAATGAAATGTATCAATTCAATTGTTTTGCTGGAAGCTGGCACAGAAAACTCGTTTTTTTAGCCCAAATTCACATCCACCACCGTTTCTTACCTTAGCGCAACCTCGCCTGCTCCTCTTCTTCTCTTCTTCCTCTTCTTCATACACTCAGACAGGAACCCCAGAGACACTGACGAAGGCTGCTGTATGGCAGAGGCCCTCCAGAAATCCACAGAGCTTCTCCCTCAGCAGGCCACGTCTCTGTTCTTAGCTTTCGATGTGTGGTAGAGTCCTACAGGAAGTGTTCCACAGTCATTGGGGCTGTACCGTGTGGGCACCCTGAAGACTCGCCAATGTTGAATTTTGTGAACATATGTTGTTTGAGTCTGGAGTGCCCTGTCGTCAGTCTCACAATACTCGATGTGGTGTGGGCAGGTAGTACGCATCCTTCTTGTTGAAGTCTGGGTGCTGCTCAAGCCATCTTCTTTTCTGCTTCTCCTTAATCATGCTTTTGGATTTCAAAGGAGACTTCCTGGTCTGACTTCTCTATCATTTCACGTGACATGGTCACGTATGTGAATGCAGTCAATCCTTGTTCTATATTTAGTAAGATGTTTTATTTATACCAGCTCCTTGTCTAGCAGAATGCATTGAATGTTTCCATTGTCATAGTATATAATAATTATGTTATGAATATTTGCATTGAATTGTATTTAATGATTTATTTCATCAGTGCATGAAGCAATAGCTGTAGTTAACCACAAGTTCTGAAAATAATACGTTTTGTAAAATTAAGAATTCTTGCTGAAAACGTCAATCTGGCATGGACCATTTAGTTCACCTTTATGCAGTGGATGGCCGGTAATGTCTTATGAATATTTGTAGTACGCCAAATGCATATGCCAGTTCCAGCAAAAGCAGCGCTCGCCCAGCTCAGTAACGTATGGAGACCCAGGCAAGAGTTTAAGGAGATCTCTCATGTGTTTAGGACCGCCGGGGGAAACGGTACGCCGCTGAAAGCTCTTGCAACAACGTTCTACAGGACTGGAGTACAAAAACCATGATCTAGAATAGTTGTGACGTCAAGAACATGGAACTGGGGTTTACTGGATGAGAGGATGACTGGGAGAGCACAGCACATCTCCCAGAATAAGATAACCCTCTAGATATCATCTAGAAGAGGGCGTGAGACCGGAAATTAAACTCCACGTGGCTTCATCAAAAAAACAAACGATTCTGATCGAACAAATCACCGCGCCATATGAAAGCCGAATCGAGAGAAGCTCACATCTACAAGACTGGGAAGTGCCAGTTTAGCCAGCAGCTGGATGGGATCTGGCTTCCAAGCCGAAGTCCTCACCACAGATGTTGGAGCAGGACGATTTGTAGGCTGATCGTGGAAAGAAGAGGACTACAACCCTCATGCAACGACAGAAGCAGCTGAAAAGAGCTCCGGCTGGATCTGGTCGAGGAAGAACAAAAGTTAATTTCATTACATTTAAAGTTACCAAGAATAGAACATAGACTAGTCAAATTTTGTCAAAAGTCATTTGGATAAAGTGCTATTGGCAAATTTTTAGAAAAGTGCTGAATGTGCTCATTCTGTATAATTTGGGGCTGCTGAATCCATAAATAAGGCTTGCCCAACTGGAACACTTGACATTTTGTCACATTTAATGACTAAAATGTTTTATTTGGTGAAATAATTTGTTTATTTCTCATTTTGCTTTTGCTGGTAAAAAAAGTAAAGTGATGGGACAATTATGAAATTGATGTTACTACTCAGTGGCGAACGTATACACATAATATTGATTGCTGTCTCACTATTGTTTTTCAGGTAGAAGTGATATTGCTATCATGCCTTGATGATATCCAAGAATCATTACTTGGAACACTCTCCTTCCACCCCCCACCCCCACCCCCACCCCCCCAAAAAAAAAAAATCATTTTGAGATGTAACAAACAACGTGGACTGACGTAATGTCTTGCAAGAATGGTATCAATCACACTGCTTGGTTACCGTGGATGACAAAATCAGATGTTCAAGCAGGTGTCATGGGATTTCCTGCACTTCTTGCAGGATGCAGTACAAGGATGGGTTTGCAGCCACATCGCGTGGTCCTGCATACGTGTGTGCAGCTGCAGGTGATCAGTTCCTCGCAGGCTTTTGGGACAGGTGCACTGACATGAGTTCGGGAATCGAATCAGTCTCTTCCATTTTCCAGCCCTTAGTTTCAGGTGGTGGCAAGACAGGGTGCTGGCTACCAAGGCTTGGTAGTGGCAGCGCTTGATGGGATACAAAAGTGCATCTCTTGTTGGTGGAAGCTTCTCTATTGTCACACTTTTGACAAACATGCTCACTTGCATTTCATTGATGGTGGTGGAAGTGATCGCACCATAAATTCTGCACACGATCTGCTCAGCCTCCTGAATGGTCCGATCAGGAAGAACAGGACTCTCACCAAGGCCCCTCAAGAGATGATGGTGATCTTTGAAAACATTCTAGCATTTTTTTTGAGTGTCTAGCGAGGTAAGATGTTGTGTGGCTGTAGAGCATGGAACCCAGGCAACAGGCTTAGAACTTCAGGCTCCATTTGCAGGTGCTCCACAATGGTGTAAACTGGAATGACCTTTGCTGCTTTGCTGTCCCTGGTTTCATCCAGATCTTCTGACAGGCCATACGATGAAAGTACGCAATCAACATAACGAGAATGTCAGTTCTCTGGCAGATACAACAATACAACAGTCCTGTGAATCAGGAGGCTGAATGGGCCGCTTTAGACTGCAAACAGGTTCCATTGTCACGTTACTCAGTTGTTAATCTGAAAGAAACAACCACTCCAAGACCGTTAGGGTGATTGTAGCAAAAAACGAAACAAGATGCAAAGCATATAAACGTACTCCCAGTTTATCTTGAATACGCGTGAGATATTACATAAAGAGGAAAAGCCGTTTTGGGCCGTTATAGCCGTTAGTAACGGAAATAACGGTAAAATAAAACACCGGGCATCATCCATGACACATGATATAAACATACCTACAAATTTTCAGAAAGATGGGCCCGGTAGTTTTGTTTGGAGCGAGTAGAACACATTTTGACCACAGACGGACAGACAAACACACACACAGACAGCAATTCTTCGTTCCCATACTAAAGTAATCCCTGTTCTATAAGAACAAATTAATTAATATGTTTTTCTTCAACTTAGTACAGTTACAGTGTAGTAGGATAAGTGTCAGTGGTGTAAAATAAACTGCTGAGAATTTGCTCTTTGTATCAAAAAGATTCCAGAATAGTCGCGTCATAGATAATTATTTTGGACAGGCGGCCATATTGTTTTCTTCACTTCTACGAAAACAACTGTGAATCTGCACAACCTGGCAAGTCTAGGTTTTGGACTCAGGAAGCATTAAACTTTCAAAATAGCACGCTTGCCAACTTTTCTAAAAATTTGCCCACACATTACAGCTTTTCAAAATCCTTGACCTGTCTAACAGATGTCCGATAGCGATAGGGGTAACTCATCCGTCTGAAAAGGCAATGTCTTGAGACGTCCACCCATCCCGGCAGCCTTAGGAGAAAACTTCCATAATAGAAAGGCACCTTGGAGTCAACCTTGATACGGCCCAGCCCCTTTAGAGTTGAAGTTCAGGGCCTAAGTACGTGTCTCAGACAGGGGGGGGGGGGGGGGGGGGGGGGGGAGGGAGGAAGCTTTGTTCTCTGAAGACCCTCAACTGTCGAGCTTTCTCTAGAGTTTTACTCACCGTCAATGTATTTACTCGAGTGTGTGTGTGTGTGTGTGTGTGTGTGTGTGTGTGTGTGTGTGTGCAGCATATTCAGTCAGATGACATCGCCGATTGCATTCTGTACATACTGGGCTCTCCGCCACATGTTGAGGTGAAGTCTCCACTAATGTATTCTTCCACTTCTCCTCAGTACCTCCTCCCCCTTCTCTGTCTTCCTGTTTGTCTCACATGCATACCCAGAACAAGTGGGCATGTGTGTGTGTGTGTGTGTGTGTGTGTGTGTGTGTGTGTGTGTGTGTGTGTGTGTGTGTGCAACAGGTAGTTTGATAAATTATGTTTGGAAAATCCAAGAGCGCTGGTCTTAAATGAGAACATTAAGCTAATCCTCTTTCCAGATAGGTTTGTTGTAGCTGGTGATCAGCTGAATTATTCTTTACCTAAATTACCACCATATGTATTGCGCTGTTTGAGAGAGAAAGAGAGAGAGAGAGAGAGAGAGAGAGAGAGAGAGAGAGAGAGAGAGAGAGAGAGAGAATGACTACTGACTACTGTGTGAACGTGTCTATAGAACGTGTGCGTGATAGATATCCAGTATGATGATGATGATGATGATGATGATGATGATAATGATTAATGCTGACGATGATGATAATGATGATGATGCTGCTGATAATGATGATAATGATTAATCATTTTCATTTTTTGATTTCCAACATGTGTGGTAAATTATATCTGACTTAAAGCCATACACCACGGTCTAGTCCCTTATGAAATAGGAGTTATAATGGATGTTTCCAAATGTTTGGTCAAGTTCCACTATTCCGACACCAGTGAAACAATTTCTCTTACATTATTCACCATTTATCAGATTGACGACTCAACATATTAGAACGTATTCCAGCTACGCTAAATGAAACATTTTTGTTTCCTAAAAAGGGGGAAAAAAAAAACGAAAAATAGAAAGAAAGGGGAAAAAAAGTTTCATTGTATTTATCTGACAATTCTTCCATCTTCCCTTAAATTTGTTGCGATTGAAAGGCAGACTTTCCAACGAACACGTTTTAGCATTAAAACGAACTCTAAGATTTTCTCTCGACTACAAAGCAATTCTTTGTCATATGTATTTATTGGATTGCCTTGCAGAAGATTACCAACACTGAACAATCAGCTTTCGTGTCTTTCATTCTAGACCATACTGGTTCATGCCTTCAGTATCTGATACTTTCGTCATGCAACATTTTCGGCGAGGTTCTCGGCGATCGTATGTCTGTTTATCAGGTCAGGTCACTCTGCTGTACCGTCGGTGGCAATGGATTTTTGTCGCTCACTTGCTCAGCTGTAGGTCATTAGGATATGCCGCCAGTGCATGGGCTAAAACAAGGTTGTGTACCTTGGAATGTGTCATGTGCGGTGGCATTCATTGGACTGTAAACATGACTTGGTCGAGTGGGCAGAAACAGGGCAGAGTGGGTGATTTGCTATGTATTCATAAACTGATGAATATGGTTTGGAGGAGTGTGTGTGTGTGTGTGTGTGTGTGTGTGTGTGTGTGTGTGTGTGTGTGTGTGTGTGTGTGTATGTGCGTGCGCGCGCGCGTGTGTGTGTGTGTGTGTTTGTAGGTGTGTGTGTGTGTGTGTGTGTGTGTGTGTGTGTGTGTGTGTGTGTGTGTGTGTGTGAGAGAGAGAGAGAGAGAGAGAGAGAGAGAGAGAGAGAGAGAGACAGACAGACAGACAGACAGACAGACAGACAGACAGAGAGAGAGAGAGAGAGAGAGAGAGAGAGAGAGAGAGAGAGAACGCATTCGTGCACACATGTGTATGTTCTTAAAACTGTTATCCAGTTGTCCAAGCCTTCTAATCAAACTTTAATTTCCTGTTTGCAGATCAACGACGTTATGATATGCCCATTAGGAGATGATCTGCACTGATCAGAAACAACAGTCGGGAAATATCAGACACACTCATCCAGGACCACAGAAGCCTGTCTTTAGCACTTTGAGAATTCTGGGCTACCAGCTAAAGGAAGAAACATATATCCATGTCATGATAACCCACTTTGAAGGCGCTTTTTGTTTTCCATGTCACTGCCTTTCGCCTCTATACAAGACATGATGTAAATATGTCATTGTAGCTGAGCAGTGTCGCATATCGGCTATGGTGTGAGCTTTGTCACTGTACTGTGTGGTGGATCACATGGCTCATAAGGTTGAAGTTTCTGTTGAGTCTGTAGGTGAGTGGGTAGCTTTAGGTTACAGGCAGTATTTAGACGCGACAGAATGAGAATGGCGTTTACAGTTATTAAAAAGCTTGTGACGGCATGTCTGAACTATGTAAACAGAGTTGCATACTTCAGTTCAACAGCTCTTTCGTCAGTGCCATTCACAAGATGGGAAACTCATTTATTCATTATTCCCCACACACACACTATGTTCATTATTTTACCGCTGTTCTGAGCTTACCTGGTTTGTCTTAAAAAAGAAAATGAGAGTAGATGTTTGAATTCTGTACTGTCTACATTATTAATCATTAGCAAGACTCAGAAGAAAAAAAGGGTAACTTGCATTTTTCTTTTCAGGCCGTAGCCAGCTTAATATCATATTCCTCGTGATGACAGGGTTGTGTAAAGCAACTGTTGAGGACACCATGTCACGACCATAATAGACAGAAGGCAAACAGGCACAGGCAATCATTTGAACAGATTTGTAAGTCAATGTTTTAACAGCATCCAAAACTAAGATGGTTTTCTTCCTGTACTACTTTGACCTGAGGGTCCCGCAGTCAAACTGTCAGAACGTTTGGTTACGTAGTTGATGGTCATTATTTGGAGCTACTCGTGGGTTCGGATGCTTAAAATCCCTTCTATCCACCCAGCAGTAAACAGGTACCTGATTCAGATCAGAGAAGAATAAGGCAGTAGAAGGAGAGGGTTGGGATCCAGTTCCATCATGCCATGCCTTAGACACTGTGAACCAAACAGATCGCTGCCCCCTTGTGACCACTAGGCTAGTTGACTTTGACATTCAATCTTTTCACTGGACTGGACCTGCCTTAAAAAAATTTTGATCTTATAATTTTTTTTGACTTTTTTTCATACAAGATGCTACCCACAGATTCTTTTTTTTCTTCTCATGACTGGCTAAAAAGAACAAAGAATGCTTTTAATCCTTTTAATAACGAATGCGCATAGAACACAACGAATGCGCACAGAACACAAGTGCTAATGTTGAGGATGAGGAAATCTTACCGGATGATTGCTGTTGGCTATTCATTGAAAGAAGAATAAAGAAATACTTTATAAGCGCAATTAACGACAGTATAGAGTTAGCCGTGTGCGCGTTAAAGAAATACCACCGTAATAAAAACAAATGAACATGACTATCGAATGAAATCACGATGAGCGTATCTATGGTGACAAACAAACAGAAATCCTCGTCCCCCAATGACACTGCTCATATGTACCTCTGCACTGTTAGATTTGCAGACAGCCAGAAGAACTGACGATTCTAGCAGAGTCAACACTGTGATATAAGAAAAATAATTTTAAAAATTGGAACTCAAACTAATGCGTAAGTTTAAGAACAGATATCACTGCAAGGTGGGACGAATGCAAAAAAGAAAAAAGGATTTTTTTCCCTGACAGAGCGGCGGTGAATACGGAAAGAAGCAAATCCGTTCAATGAAAGGAAACGATGTTTTTAGGATATTACGGCATACACAAAATGGCCCATACAGTTCTGTTTTCATGGAACAACATCCGTTCTAAAAATTGCCAGACACCTGCATCATATCTGATCAGAAGTGACATAAAACCAAACTGTTGTCAGAACTGGCATAGCAGACTTACAAGAACTGTAAAATGGGAAAATACTTTTACCACACAGAGAGAGAGAGAGAGAGAGAGAGAGAGAGAGAGAGAGAGAGAGAGACAGACAGACAGACAGACAGACAGACAGACAGAACAGACTTCAGCGACGTTGAATTCGGATTGCTCATAGAATGTAAAGAACGAATATAAAATTACTGAAAATGAATTTAGAGGGAACCAATGAATGTTCTCTCTGTAATATAAAGAAGAAAATATTCCCAAATTTTTCTAAAGACGAAGAATTGCTCAGGTTTTTTTTTTTTTTTTTAGATGGATTTCCAAAGAACCTTTAATAAACATGTAAGTTGGCCTGAGGATTCTGCTTAAATGAACATATAGTAGTATTTAGTTGTTGATAAATATTATATCGCATATATCACTACATTGTTGATTTAATTAGCTAAGTTTACATTTCCAAATGTACAAAAAAAAAAAAAAGATATTGCCCACTTTTTTTTTTTTATCTACTTTCACACTGAATTACTGTTATGTGCTTACAAAATACACTGCCATGTTACAAATGAATTGTTAGAAATTTTGTCAGGCTTTGAACGCTTGTACACCGCTGTATAAAAATAAACGTCAAGAAAATGTTGTGGCTTTGTCAGTTTTTTTTTGCCTTTACTTTCCCTTCAGTGTAGCGCCCTGTCAGTTATTCTTTGGATAAGAACAATTTATAAATTTGCGTCGTTGCATCCTTTATATGTTTTCATTCCTTGAAAACTGTCTGTCTATCTGTCTGACTGCCTGCCTGGTTGTCGGTCTGTCTCTCTGTCTGTATGTATCTCTCTCTCTCTCTCTCTCTCTCTCTCTCTCTCTCTCTCGCTGTGTGTGTGTGTGTGTGTGTGTGTGTGTGTGTGAGAGAGAGAGAGAGAGAGAGAGAGAGAGAGAGAGAGAGAGAGAGAGAGTAAATGCAACACAATTCTCGGACCAAGTGACACGTTCAGTGACAACAAATTTAAAAACAATAGGTCTGTCGGCATTAATGCCCTTATTTAAAGATTTCCGTTTGAACTCCACAGGTAAGTGCCTGGAATCAATACGATCACGAACACGCAAACAGCAATCCCAGAAAACAGATCTTCTGACATGATGACATAATCAGTAACACCACAACCATGGGGAGAAACATAAGTAAAATCACCGTTTATGTCACCACACAGCAACTATTAAGGATGACACAATTCAGTAACAGCAACAACAACAATAAAAGCACAAATTTAACGATGAACTACCAAATCATTTACACTTTCATCTTTTGATTCCCTTTGTGAAATAACAAGGAATGAACATCAATGATATCATCATCGTCATCAATCGTATCAGGAGAGCAATTAATCATTATTTCTGCTTTAGGTTGTTTGTTTCCAGTCTTTGTATTCAGTTTGCCAAGGAACATTACTTTCATACCCTGGTAGTTGTGAACAGGCAAAACATTTTCTTCTAAGTTTACGCTAGTATTTTTTACCTCCATTAGGTTGTATACGGGATTATTCTCCGGTGGATATAACAATGAATCAATAGGACATCTTTGTCCCAACTCAAAACAGTTTTGTTTAATTTGACAACAATCACAATCTCACTATTAATCTTAACTACGGAAACAAAACTAGCTAACGATTACCTTATCAACGACAAAACTCAATCTGAAATTCTACTACTCTGTCCAGAGAGTTTTCTTGCTGGAGCAGTTTTGAGTGGTCAGGAAAAATACCACTAAAATCAAAAGATTCAACATTTTTTTCTTAAAGTAAGACAAGCAAAATCGAACGGAGAAACATAACTCAAGAAGTAAAAATCATTTAGTTTAGAACACAAATTTTCAACATTGAATACAAGAAAAGTCAACTCATCAGGATGATCGTGCCTATCCGGTTGAGCGGAACTTGCCCTTGCAGATCGGCGGGGCCGAAAGGAATTGCTGCCAGGACACTTGTTGACAGGAGGACTGGGAGGAGTACGACTGGCTGATGTTCACACGTGACCGTCCGCCTCGACCGCTTCGGCCTCTGCTGCCACGGAGGCCAGTACGTACACCCCGCCTTCCGCTGCGCCGGCCATCTCCATCGGTGTGACGGGGAAGATATCCCTTTGCTGATCACCCTGGTCGTGACCGACGTCCTTGTGACCCCCTGTCCTCTGTAGTCGACTGCTGTGTGGGAGGGCGTCCATAGGAGGTCTCCCTGAAACCAGTGACGTCCTCTGCCACTGCCGCCACACACACACACACACACACACACACACACACACACACACACACACACACACACACAGAGATATGTGTGTGTATATATATATATATATATATATATATATATATATATATATATATATATATATATATATATATATATATATAAAATAAAATTCCCTTGAGGAAGGCCTCGTGGTCGAAATATTGGGGACTAATTTACAAACTTGTTGGTTTTTTTTTTTTTCCATTCACATAGCTATATATATATATATTTCTCTTAAAATGGTATGGTAAAAGGAAGTTTTACCATACTATTTTAACAGATGTTGCTCCCCAAGGGGTTGAGCACATTGAAAATTTTATGGGCGTTTTAGTACTATTCTTGTATATATATATATATATTAAAAATACTGCTAAAATATATATATATATATATATATATATATATATATATATATATATATATATATATATATATATATATATATGTGTGTATATGCATATCTGTATGCGTGTGCGCGCGCGCGCACGTGTGTGTACGCGCGCGTGCGCGTGCACCCGTCTGCCCATATATCAGTCTCTCTCTCTCTCTCTCTCTCTCTCTCTCTCTCTCTCTCTCTCTCTCTCTCTCTCTCTCATAAGAGATTACATTAAGTAAACGAAAGGAAATCTTTAAATCATCTGATGAATTTTCAACAAACTGCACCATACAGAAAGGCTTAAACTCCGTTTTCTGTTTTAAAGTATAGGCGTCCTCACACCCACACCATACTAAAAGGCTTAAACAAAACAAAACAAACAAAAAAACAAAAAAGAAAAAGAAAAAGAAAAATCAGACTGAAGAGGGGGAGAAGGTCAGGGGACAGAACGATCTCATGTCGGCCTGCGGTGTCATTGTGGGATGTTTGGGATCCAGCAGTCCTCTGCCCAAGGTGAAGGACCGTGCTGGGATGTAGAATGAGACGACTGGGATTATACGGGTGACTTCCAACTAGGTCATGAAAGGAATGTTGGTTAACCCTGTAGACGCCAGCTGTACTGGGACACACAAATTGAATCTTTCCATATTTGAGGAATAACGCCTTTTCCCAGCAATTCTGAATTATTGGTTGGCCAACCTTTTAGCCCTGAAGAAGGTTTGTAATAAACCAAAAATTTGCTTCGCACAACGGCGTTACCGCGTTTTACTTGTTTGAGTCTTATACAATTCTGAATTATATGATGTAGGAAAACAATGCAGTTGTCAGGGAGATGTTTTAACATTTCATTACTCACTATGTCAAGACCAGCAGAGCATTTTTTGTTGCTGATATCAGATACTGCACTTATCAACTCTCTGATTGTTATCAGAGCATTAATAGGGATATCATTATCAGGAATAGGGTCTGAATAGATAGACTGTGATTGTTCTTTTTCTCTATACATTTTACAATTTGAGGACAAGCCTTCTGAACTACTCCTAGAAAATATACCTAGAAAATATATCCACAAAAATTTCCGCCTTTTCTCCATCAGAAGGAAATTTATTCTCATTAGATTCTATTGGATAGCTTGGGAATCTAATTCCTTTTTTCATGCATTTCACTTTGTTCTTAACCTTATTCAA
Organism: Conus betulinus; assembly: GCA_016801955.1. Classification (NCBI taxonomy): domain Eukaryota; kingdom Metazoa; phylum Mollusca; class Gastropoda; order Neogastropoda; family Conidae; genus Conus; species Conus betulinus. The sequence continues at coordinate 10,144 of JADBJO010000785.1, read as the reverse complement.
GTCCTTATCATCTGTAACTTCCTTTGTACAAAATGAATTCCAGTATAGCCGTTTTGCTTTGGCTATTACATTGTTACTGTGTATCTTTGCTTTCTTCATTTCAATATGACTTTCTTCTATTGACTCTTTAATCAACTTTTCGTC
>JADBJO010000785.1:0-5000 GCA_016801955.1 Conus betulinus | reverse complement strand
CTCGACTTCCCGATCTCCACAGCCAACCCTTCCAAACACACTAATTCTGCCAGCACCCCCCCCCCCCCGCACCTTAGCTTAATCGTGCGAGATAGGAGAGAGATGAGAAAGGTAGCCTACTTCTTTCCTTTCCCAACTCTCCTCCCTCTCCAGTTCCCCCATGCCCCTTGGCGCTGCACTTCACTTCCTCCGTCCACCCCCCCACCCCCACACTCTTGCTCTCTTTCACTGGTGTAAATCTAATCGGTGGAAGTGTCAGACTGATATTTTCCTTTTCCGCCTTCAAATTTAGATGTAGATGTCTGAAACCTCGATACTGAAACTGAGCATCAGCTACCAATGCCAAACGGTTTATCTTGATAGTTTGGTACCAGCAGTTTAGTCCAGAATCTAATGGCCCTTCGCTAATATTGAATGTAACCTGATTTTGTGGTGGACCTGGTCAGTTGACCGTGTATACTGATTCGAACCCGATTTCTATCAAAGGCCATATCCGTATGTATCCCTGTCACAGAAGTTCTACACAGTTTATCTGTTGAAGGACAGAAGCTTGAATTCTGAAAGCATTACTTTCCCGTCTCAGTGAAATGTCTTGTTTTTTTTTTTTTTTTGCACCAGGATATAGCCATAAACTCGGGCTTGCGGAATATCCTTTCTCTTCCCTCATTTGATGCCTGAAAATGGTAAGCATTGATTATTTTAAGTGATTGTTATAAGTTTACTTTAATCTGGAAAAGAAAGCGCGCGCACACACGGAAACTCTCCAAGTGTCGGAATGAAATGTCAAGCGGACCAGAGGAGGGGTTAGAAAGGTAATCTCAATCCGATACACACCAAACACCTCATCCCCACGTACCCCAACTTCATTCAAATTCATTCTTTCCCTACACGTTTCGCTAATTTAGAAATCCAACGTTCGATAAACCGAAACTAACGGAATGATACCACATACCCCCCCCCCCCCCCTCCCCTCTCCTCTCTCTCTCTCTCTCTCTCTCTCTCTCTCTCTCCAAGGTATGGATTTATGAATTTTGATCGGAAGGGGAGAGAACTGACCGTTTAGGACAGTTTGAAAGGTTGCCACCGTCCCCGTTTAGTCACCATCATGCCAGGGCACCAACCCGTAAATGTTGCCCCCCCCCCCCCCCCCCCCACACACACACCCCCACACGTGCCTTGTGTTGTCAACCCACAATGTCGCCTCTCTCTCTCTCTCTCGCTCGCTGTCTCTCAGACGCACTCGCACTCGCACTCTCTCTCTCTCTCTCTCTCTCTCTCTCTCTCTCTCTCTCTCTCTCTCTCTCTCTCTCTCTCTCTCTCTCTCTCTCCCAAATAACCAACCCGCAATGTTGCTGTCCCGTTCTGTCGTCGGCCCACTATCGTCGGCCCCCTATGATGCCCCACCACGCGCGCGCGCGCGCACACACACACACACACACACACACACACACACACACACACACACACACACACACACATCTGATTTACGGGCATATCTTTTCACAATCTATTCGTTTAAGTCCATCTCTCTGTCTTTCAGTCTCCCACCCTCCACCCTCTCTCTCTCTCTCTCTCTCTCTCTCTCTCTCTCCATTTTTCTCTCGCTCCATTTTCCCTTTGCATAGATGTCTAGATTGAACAAAGGTATATCTAACCTTTGAGCAAAAATCGCTCTCGTGAACAAGTACTGTGAAAAAGACGTTTCAAGTGCAATGTGGCCCCAAGCGATATTCTGCCCTCTGACGATTTACATGTACAGTCCCAAGTGACTGGCAGTGCGGTCACACTCTGTACATAAGCAAAGAAATCTATGAGAGTGCATCGATCGATCTCTCCTGTGCAACCTTCTAAATCAGAACCGTTGGCAGTTTTTCCAGTCTCGTGTGACGTGTTGGTCTCCTTCGGACTAAAACCTATTCCATACCCAGACAACTTGCTGTTCAGTTTCTTTCCGCATTCCGTTTTGACTCTTTACGTTTTCGAGCCATATTCATAATTTTAAGTTACATTTCCGATTTCAAACCATGACTTGCCGCCGTTTGTGTATGATGTACCACGTAATTCCTCATCTGTTTCCCGCATTTTCCTGTCTTGTCCCCTCTTTCTCTGTCTTTTGTGCTTGTTTCCATTTCCACTTTTTTTTATGTATTATCCTCTCTCGATGGTATTCCCACGCTGCTCATTCCAGCAATCTCATTCCTGATACATTGTCTCGTCCTGTTGCAGTGCCGGCAGTGGCAGTCTACACTTTTCTGTGGCGTTCAGCAAGGGTGGACGATGACGCGCATCCAATTTTGAGGGCCTGAATGAAGAGGTGCACTCGCCTACTGCTCCACTTGGACAGGTAAAGACTTCTATTATTTGAAACAGACTTTAGGTCTAAGCCCGGGAAAAACGTGAATTTTTGACAAATGCACACCTCAGCAGATGATACAGAATATGCATAAAATAGTATTGCCCGGATAGGAATTGTTGTGTGCTTTGTTGATGACTGATGTTTGTAACGTGTAAAGATACCATTAGTCAAATATTCAAGGGTCCGTTTGCTATTGTCTATCAAATGTACGTTACTTCACGTATTGTTAAGTGCGTTCATTTTTACTTCACCATGCTTGAACCTAAAACATTGCTTAACTGCGAAGATCAGACGCTAAAATATGGTTTTCATCAACAGGACCAAAGATTTCCTGCATCAACGGCCGTGGAAAACGGAGACCGGGACAAGCGAACTCGGGAATACAGCTAAGTAGTCTCTATCTTATTCTTATCCTCTCTCATCTCTCTCACTTTTCCTTCGTTTTTTTTTTCCCAGTGTAGTGAGCCTGTTCTTTCAGTCGAGTGGGCTGATGTGGGCCTCTGTTGTTCTTGAATAAAGTTTAGTACCTGGTATCAGTGTGTTCTTTCAGATTATATTGTTATCGTCATTATATGTAGCGCCTGTCCTCGATTAGAAATCAAGCTCTAAGTGCTTTACAGTCCACACTCGTATTTACACAAGGAGCTTCCGACCTGGGTGAGCCGAATGAAGAGCCGCCTGCTGATGCAGATCATTCGTTTTCCGTCATTCAGGTGAACATCAGTCACTCTGACTTTTTTTCTTACAAGGCTGAGAGTCTTTTTTATCCCTCAGTTTTATGCCCACTTTCTGTGAGAAAAGTGTCTCTGCCCTTCTCCACCCCTCCAAGGGGCTTCATGTCCTCTGTCTGTGAGGCTTAGTGTTTGCCCTTCCCCAACCCTCCACGGGGCTTCATGTCATGTCCCTGTCTGTGAGGCTTGCTGACTCTTTTCCCATCCCTCCACAGGGCTTCATGTCCTGTCTATGAGGCTTAGTGTGTCTTTCCCTTCCCTCCACTTCATGTCCTCCACGATGAGGCTTGCTGTCTTCTTTTCCCATCCCTCCACGGGGCTTCATGTCCTCTGTCTATGAGGCTTGCTGACTCTTTTTTCCCATCCCTCCACGGGGCTTCATGTCCTCTGTCTTTGAGGCTTGCTGACTCTTTTCCCATCCCTCCACGGGGCTTCATGTCCTCTGTCTATGAGGCTTGCTGATTCTTTCCCCATCCCTCCACGGGGGGCTTCATGTCCTCTGTCTTGAGGCTTGCTGCTTCTGACTTTTCCCATCCCTCCACGGGGCTTCATGTCCTCTCTCTATGAGGCTTGCTGACTCTTTCCCCATCCCTCTTTCCACGGGGCTTCATGTCCTCTCTCTGAGGCTTGCTGACTCTTTCCCCATCCATCCATCTTCATGTCTGTCTATGAGGCCTGACTCTTTCCCATCCCCTCCATGGGGCTTCATGTCCTCTGTCTATGAGGGCTTGCTGACTCTTTCCCCATCCCCCACGGGGCTTCATTCATGTCCTCTGTCTATGAGCTTGCTGACTCTTTCCCCCCATCCCTCCACGGGGCTTCATGTCCTCTGTCTATGAGGCTTGCTGACTCTTTTGCTGACTCTTTTCCACCACTGGATTTCATGTCCTTTTGTGTTTTTGTCCACTCTCTACCCCCCCCCCCCTGGGTTTTGTGTCCCCTTTTCATGAGATTTGGTGAGCCCATCCCACGCACCCTCCCCCTCCTCCCTCCCCCCTCCCCTGCGGGTTCGTGCCCTCACTCTATAAGGTTCAGCGTCTCTTTACCCCAGAGTTTCGTGTGCTCTTTCTATAAGGATCGGTTTCTCTTCTATCCCCCCCCCCCCCCCCCCCCCGTTTCGTGTCCTATGTCTACAGGATTCAGCTCTCTTGATCCCTCCACAAGATTTCTTGTCCTCTTTCTACAATATTCTGTGTCTTTCACAACTACAGCGTTTTGTGTCCTCGTTCTATAAGTTTCAGTGTCTATGCCTCCACACCACCCCCACCCCCCCTCGGTTCATGTCATCTTTCGATGTTTCTTTTCCCTGGGCGGTTGTGACTCCCTTTATATGAGGTTCGGTGTCTCTTTTTTTTCCCCCGTGACATGGTTTTGTATCCTCTATTAGGGTTCATTGTTTTGTTTTGTTTTCGCCCATTCAGGATTACATGTTCTTTCTTCAAGGTTCGGTGTCTCTCATTCCCTGTGGCATTGTTTCGTTTCTATCTGTAAAGCACGGTGTATCTTCCTCACCACCTTTCCAGGGTATCTAGTCTTTTAATAAGGTTTGGTGTCGATCCTCTCTCCCCAGTTTCGTGCGTCTTCCCACGAAGTCCGTGTCTCTTATCTCCTGTCCCCAAGTTTTGTGCCCCCCCCCCCCCCCCCCCCCACTGCTTCCAGATAAAGGTGTTTCTATCGGATTACTTTTTCGCGTACCGTTTGGTGCCTCTTCTCCCATCACATGGTTTATCTTTTCAAATTAGGCTCGGTGTGTTGTTTCTCCAAGGTTTTGTTTTATTTTTCAAATTAGGCTCGGTGTGTGTCGTTACTAAAGGGTTTTGTGTCATCTTTCAAACTAGGGGTCTGTGTGTCGTTTCTCCTTCAAAGTTTCGTGTTTTTCTTAAGGCTCTACGTTTCACGCACCCACCCACCTT
>JADBJO010000784.1:559903-564099 GCA_016801955.1 Conus betulinus | reverse complement strand
TTTCCCGTCCAATGGTGGTGGTCACGGCGATTTTGTAGGAGTTGCGCGAGAATGGTTGGATGGGGACAAGATCGAGCTAACTTTTATTTTTTCTCTTGTAATAAATTCCGTATGTGTGTAAGGCGCAATCACACACACACTCGCACACACACACATCATACGCACGCATGATCACACGCACATATTCACACACACACACACACACACACACACACAACACACACACACACACCATCACACACCCACACACACCAACATACACACAAGTTGACGTGGTTTGTGTAGGTAATTGAGGTGTTTTATTTTTGCCATTTTACTGTTGGTGGTGATACTAGGACCAAATTATCGGTAGCACATTACTTCCATTTGATACGAGGGCGATCACCGCAACTAGTCAGGTTACATTGATGGGGTCTGAACCAGGAGGGGGAAGTCGATATTTTTATGCAGAGATCGATCGAACGATGGAGATGGAGGGGGAGAGAGACAGACAGAGAGAGAGAGAGAGAGAGAGAGAGAGAGAAGAGACGACAGACAGACAGACAGACAGACAGACAGACAGACGACAGAGACATAGACACTGACAGAGAGAAATCGAACACTGATACGTATTCATGTAAAATAGCTGTGTCTCACACACACACACACACACACACACACACACACACACACACACACACACACACACACAACACTTGCACGCACGCACGCACGCACGCACCGCAGCACGCACGCACGCACATACACACAGATGGAGAGAGAGAGTCAGACAGACAGATACACACATATACACACACACACACGCACGCAACGCACGCACGCCCTCACGCACACACGCACCACGCACGCACGCACGCACGCACGCACACACACACACACACACACACACACACACACACACACACACACACACACACACTCATACACAGAGAGAGAGAGAGAGAGGGAGGGAGAGAGAGAGAGAGAGAGAAGAGAGAGAGAGAGAGAGAGAGAGAGAGAGAGAGAGGACATTGCACTCTTCGGTCAGTTCCAAACTCCTGTAATCCTGTAATCGGATGTGACGTTGATTAAAAGGATGCTTTCAAATCCGTACTAATCCCTCCATGCGATTGAGGTCTTAAGGAAACATAAGGAACGACGGCGGGCGTAAGGCAGAGCATAGGAAAAAGTGGAGAGAAAGACAGCGTGTAGATGCATTATTGTTGTTGTTGTTGCTGCTGCTGCTGTTTTTGGCCCTCCCACAGAAGCAAGAATCTGAAAGCGTTTCTTCTTTCCTTCCCTAATTTGATTTTTTTCTCTGTTCTTCATTTCATTCAACTTCTTGTTCGTTTCATTTGTTTGGTCTTGGGAGGTTTTATAATTACCCGGTTGAGATCAATTTTCTTTCTCTAGAACCATGCACTCAAGCTAGGTTTGTGAAAATAAGCAAAGAAACACCAACCAAAGAAACAGAATTCTGCTGAAACCTACTCAAGCACCATGACAGTAGGGATCGGTTGAAGTAACATGTACATCACTGCTTAGTATTGCAGCTGGTAAATCCACGGTTTGTTTGTTTTCCCCCTGTCTTAATTTTTGTTTAAAACGTATTTCTTTTCATGCGTGATTAATTATTATCCATTTTGACCTCAGATCGATGTCTACAATATTGTGAGTTTTGCAAAAAGGCACTGAGAAATAAAACGACGATGAAGAAAAAAGCATGCCTGCGTTGTTGGTTGAACATTTTTGGAAAGACTAAAGACGGTCCAACGGTAATGTACTGTCGACGTCGATATGATTAACTTATAAAGCGACACAGCTTAACATCGCTTCTAATCGGATTTTGCATATATTGTAAACCACTCTGTAGTACTACCTTCACTTTGAGACTGAACACCTTTTCAGGGCAGGCATGCTTAACATGATACAAGAGCAGAAAAGAGCAGAGAACATTCCTTATGCAGGTCATGGAAGAAGAATTTCAATGTCAGAAAGCATCACTCATTGCGTTTTTGACCTCCGAAAGGCATTCGACGGGGTGGAGAGAGATGGCCTTCTTATCACGCTCCATCGTGGGCGCATTCAAGTGAGCACATACCCGTGTGCCGCATGATAGTTTACTCGCACCGCCACAGAGATAGACTGATACTGGATGGTTATTGTAGCCAGAAGGGTGTCGTGGTATTAGGGGAGTCCTACAAGGAGCAACAGTGTCAGCTAGTCTACTTTAATCTCCATCGACTATCTTGTACCAGGGCTGTTTAAAGTGTTCACACAGCCTGATGAGTATTGTACCACCTTGACATACAGAAAACAGCTCAAGCTGGGCACAGCCTCAAATTGACCAACAACGCGAGTGTAACTGTCTGTAAAGAACATACAGCAGCTGAACATTTCTCACGGCACAGGAAAAGGAAGAAAAAAGAAACATGATCTTGAGAGATATGCATCTGCTGAGCAAAGATCGAAGTATGTACATAAGAGTCACCTTTGAAGACAGGATGTGATCGAAGACACCTCCAGAATGCACAAACAAACACTAAGCTGAAAATCATGAAGAATCTAGCTGGAAAACACTTTAGAACCAACAATAAGACATAAAAGAATTAGATATCACACACACACACACACACACACACACACACACACACACACACACACACACACACACCACCACCACCACCACCACCACCACCACCACCACCACCACCACCACGAACAACAACTGCAACTCTAACGAAGCTCCAAACAAAAGCAACATGAACATCAGCAGTCATCATCACCATCTCATCCCTCCCCCAAGACTGAACATCTCCCTGCATCGAGCCATCCTCCTACAATAGACGAATAACAATACACACCAGTCTATAACTCGAACAAACACTCAGGCCGGGAAAGAGGCCAAAGGCATCCCAGCAGCCACACCGGACAATGCATGTGAACTCAATTGTCCACAGCAGCTCCGGAGCAGTAACACTTTCATGTCACAGCAGATTTGTCCGTGGAGGCGGGCTGCCGGCCTCTCTCTGCCGGAGAGCGCGTGGATGTACTGCCGCGCCACCCGTCTGTGTGTCTGTGTGTCTGTGTGGCTCTCTGTCTTTCTGTGTGGCTCTGTGTGTGTGTGTGTGTGTGTGTGTGTGTGTGTGTGTTGTGTGTGTGTGTGTGTGTGTGTGTGGTGTGTCTCTCTCTCTCTCTCTCTCTCTCTCTCTCTCTCTCTCTCTCTCTCTCTCCTTTTCGTAGGCACATCAGACCATGGTCACATTGAGCCATCGGCACATCGGGCCATCAGCACATCGGGCCATCGGCACATCGGGCCATCGGCACATCGGACCATCGACACATCGGGTCATCGACACATCGGGCCATCGGCGTATCGGGTCAAAGGGACACCGGACCATGGGCAACTAGGTTTCACACTGTGGGCCGTTGGCACTTCGGGTCGTAGGTACCTCGGAAAATGCCCCCTTCGTTACTGTTATGCTTTTTCTCCATACTCCTTTCTTATCCATGTTTTGGTTACAGTTGTGTTTGTGTGCGTGCGTGCGTGCGTGCGTGCGTGCGTGCGAGCTCGCGCACGTGTGTGTGTGTGTGTGTGTGTGTGTGTGTGTGTGTGTGTGTGTGTGTGTGTGTGTGTGTGTGTGATTGTTGTCATTGTTGTTCTGCAGTTGTTCTTTTTGATAATGTTGGTGGCGGTGAAGAGGGACAAGCACAACAGCGATAATTTGAGGACAGAGGACGAGAAAGATGATGATGAGTTTTGTAGAGAGATAGATACATAGATAGATCGATAAATACACATACAGGTATATAGATAGATAAATAGTTAGATAGATGGATACATAGATACATACATACATACATATTGCTTTGTGCAACATCGTCTAGCAACGGCGTTACTCCAAGCCAGTTATTCTGATTCCGCCATGTATACAAAACACAGTCGTGGCCCAAAATCAATCAATCGACAGGCCATCAGAAATTGATACCAATTTTGTTCTTCAGGACAGCTATCACAGAAGACACCGCACTGCGGGTATGTGACTTTGATGGTGGCTGCTCTCTGTGTGATACTCGGGGCAACATAGGCAGGGCACCACCTTTTAATTATGACCTCTACTGATAATATTCGTTCGGTCGAGATGCAAGCATGATGGAACGTCCCCCTCTGGTTGCGACTGCAATTATGGCCATCCCATCCGAGTCGGCCACTTTCC
>JADBJO010000784.1:544903-552403 GCA_016801955.1 Conus betulinus | reverse complement strand
GAGAGAGAGAGAGAGAGAGAGAGAGAGAGAGAGAGAGAGAGAGAGAGAGAGAGTTTATAGGCCATGGTCCCTCATGACAGGGTAAGGAAACAATAATCATATAGAATTAACAAAGCAAGGGGGGAACAAACAGACAGGTGGACAGACTGACAGAATACAAAGACAGAGACGGGGACAGAGAGATATATCAGACAGACGGAGAGACAGACAGACAGACAGACTGACAGACGCTCAAACGTGTGGAACGTTTCTGCCGCGGAGATTTTCAGCCGGGGAATCGACGGCTGACGTGACACCGGTGTCATCGCTTGGCGTAACTGTGAGTGGCACGAAGCCCGCACGTGCTTTTGTGAGTGACAACGTGAACTGTGACTCTTCGTGCTGTGTCTTGCCGTGTGCTGAACTGACCCGTGGAAGGGGGCGTATCCCAGTGGCAGAAGAACCCGTAAAGTTTCCGAGTGATCGGTTAAATAATGACGTTTTTAGTTCTGGTGATGACAATAAAGGAAAACGCGCCGTATCGTTTCTGCACTGGAATGTTAATGGTTTGTTTTCAAAATTGAATGATAAAGATTTTGTTTCATATGTTTGCTCTTTTGATTTCGTATGTTTTGTGGAAACATTTCTTGAAGAATTTTATTCTAATGTATTTTCTGGATTTTCAACATTTTGTATACCTGCTGTAAAATTCACGAAACAAGGAGACGATCTGGAGGTATAGTATGTCTAATTAGAAATGACTTTTTACAGTATGTCGAACAAATTCCTATGAAATCTCGACTCTGCTGTGCATTTCTTATCAAAAAGCAGTTGTTCGGGTAGAGATAAAGATGTTCTGTATATCTGTTCTTATGTTCCTCCCGAGGGTTCGCCATATTATGTTCATTTTGATAGTGAAAATGGTATAGCTCAGTTGGAGGATTACATAACAGATTGTATACTGACTTACCATGATGCATATGTATTGTTGTGTGGAGATATGACAGCAGCAGGACTTCTAATGTTTCACATGTTTGTCAGAGAATTAATGATGGCAATATTCTTGAGTTGCAATGTGCAAGTCACCCATTAAATGTCGGTAGATGTTCTCAGGACAAGTCATTGAATAATTATGGTAAATTGTTATTAAATATGTGTACTGCTGTAGATTTGTGTATGCTTAATGGTTTGTGTAATGGCGATCTTGAAGGTTGCTACACATACGTGTCAGATAGTGGCTGCAGTGTTATTGATTATTTTTTAATGTCTTGTGAATTATTTGCGTGTTTTGGTGATTCGTGTGAGCTAAAAGTGTGTGCACGTACTGAGTCAGATCATATGCCTGTAGAACTCCATGTCAGTTGTGTAGATGATAACTCAAACGCTAAACTTAATGATAACAGTTTCATCTTGGAAAAATTTTGTATGGAATGATGATTATAGTAGTGTATTCTGTAATAATTTGTCACGAATAGACTTTCAGGTAAAAATGGCACATGCACTCAGTTTGATTGATCTTGATGTTAACGAAGCACTGCGTTACTTTAACATGTGTATAAAGGAAGCTGCTGTCTGTATGAAAATTCAAGTAAGGCATAAAGGAAGTAATCAGTCCCAAGATTGGTTTGATTCAGAGTGTGGTTATTGCAAAAAACATGTTCGTAGATTGTTGTTGAATAAATTTGTGCGCGCACACATGATGATGGAGACCGTCACGAGTATCGCAAGGCAAGACGTGAGTAGCATTTACAGAAGAGAAAGAGGAAACAATTTAATGATAGACTAATTGCAGAATTACTGTCTTCTGTGTGAATAGTCAGAAACAGTTTTGGGACACAGTGAAAAGGATATCTTTGAAACAAAATCAGCCTTCAAATAACATAAGTATAGGCACTTGGTTTGAACATTTCAAAACACTGCTGACAAAAGATACTAATACTGATAATATGTTACAGTGTGAATATAATGAAGAACTGGTGAACGATAATTTGAATCGCCCAATCTCTAAAGAAGAAGTTTTGTTTGCCATTAGGAAAATTAAACAACGCAAGGCTGCAGGACCAGATGGTATAATTGGAGAATTTATAAAATATGGTTGTAAATCTGATCTCATTTTGAATTTCTTGGTAACCCTTTTCAACTCTCTATTTGACAAGGAATATATCCTGAGAATTGGGCAGAATCTATTATTATACCCCTCTATAAGAAAGGAAACGTAAACATCCCAATAATTACCGAGGCATTTCACTTTGTGATGCTACTAGTAAGCTCTACAGCACGATCATTAACTGTAGGTTACAGGAATGGGTAGAAGAAAATAATCTCACGGGAGAATATCAAGCTGGATTCAAACGTAATTACTCTACTATAGACCATATGTTTACTCTGATGGCTTTTATTCAGAAACAGTTTTCTTTCAATCGTAAACTGTACGTTGCCTTTATTGATTTTGAAAAAGCTTTCGATTCTATTAGCAGAAGTATTTGTGGCCTGTTTTGTTGAAAAATGGTATCCATGGAAAATTATATAAATGTGTTATAAGTATGTATAATTGTGTAAAATCTAGAGTGAGAAGTGGCGGTAAATTGTCAGATTACATTATGTGCACTAGCGGTGTTAAACAAGGTGACGTGTGTAGTCCTATTCTATTTTCTTTATTCATTAACGAATTAACAGTTAAAGTTATAGATAATGGGAGGCATGGAGCCCAGTTCACGGACGACTTTTTAGAATTGTTTATACTTCTTCTGGCAGATGATATTGTTTTGTTGTCTGAAACAGTTATTGGTTTACAAACACAATTGAATAATTTATGGCATGCTGCTGCTTCTTCTCTACAACTGACAGTGAATATGCAGAAAAGCAATATAATTGTATTCAGGAAAGGTGGCTATTTAGGTGCAAGAGAACATTGGAATTATAATGGAATACCTATGCCAGTCGTGAATGTCTACAAATATTTAGGAATTTATTTTTCAACCAAATTAAGTTTTAACTTTGCTTGTAAAGATCTAGCAAGCAAAGCAAAACACGCTGCTTTGTGTATAATGAGGAAATTATCAAGTCTGGGAAATCAGTCATTTGAAATTTTTGTAAAACTATTTGACTCCCAAATCCAACCCATTGTCCAATATGGTGCTGAAATCTGGGGTCTGGATAAAGCTGCAGTGAATTGTGAGAAAGTACATTTGTTTGCTTTAAAGAGATTTCTTGGGGTTTCACTACAAACATCTAATGATTTGATTTATGGGGAAACTAATAGGTATCCAATATATCTGAATTCTGCAGTTAGATGTATTCGTTACTGGTTGAAACTGATAAAAATGAACGATTCTAGGTTACCAAAGAAAGCTTATAACATGTTGTGTAATCTGGATGTTAGGGGAAAACCAAACTGGGCAACAAAGTTGAGAATTAAGTTATATGAATTAGGCTTTGGATACGCCTGGTTAAATCAGGGTGTAGGAGGAGATGACTTTTTTTATCCGAATGGTTCGTACAAGACTGGTTGACAGTAGATGGCAAGAATGGAATTCCCACATAAATGATAGTAGTAGATTTGATTTGTATAGACAGTATAACTCTCCTTGCATCATATTCCGACTTATTTGTCAATGAAAATGGACAGACATCTGAAATTTATAATGACAAGATTTAGACTGGGAATATCAGATATCTTTGTTCATCATTTTCGTTATAGGCAACATTACAACTCTGATCTCATCTGTCCATTATGCAAAAAATGCATATGAAGATGAAGTTCATTTTGTATTACAGTGTACTGCCTTGAGTGGTCTTAGAGATGAGTTCATTCCGCCTAAATATTACAGACAACCATCTGTATTTAGACTTATCTTACTTATGGCCTGCACTAAAGAGGATGTTGTTAAAAATCGCCTTGTACCTATACAAAGCCTATCATAAGGGGCTGTGGCCTATAATGATTAAATCATCCGTATCCGTATCTCTCTCTACTCCTCCTCCTCCTCTTCTGTATCCTTCGTCTCCTCTTTTTCTCCCCCCCCCCCCCCCCCCCCACACACACACACACACACCACACTTTTTTTTTCTTTTTTTGTTTGTTTTTGTTTTGTTGGTGCATCCACTTCATCTTGGACCTCTTCTACCTCCTCATTCTCCCTCTTCTATTTCTTGTTCTTCTCTCTCCTTCCCTCTTCCCCCCAATACCTTCTTCTATTCCCTGTCCTTCCTCGTCATTTTTCTTTTTCGCATTTGTTTTCTATCGCCACTAATCTATATCCTTCGGTCCTCCTACACTTTCTGCCCTTTCTTCTCTACCTGTTGCACTTTCTACTTCAATTACTGCCGGTTTGTCAATGGTATCCACTCCAGAGCCTTCTTGTTCTCTCTGGTTTGATTTCTTGTTAAGTTGGCCACACTAAAAGAGATGCCAATAGACATGAGATGCAAAACCAGATAACCTTGAAGTTTATGCTTGTTCTTTTGTTTGTTTGCTCGTATTTTGTTTTTGTTATGTTTTGTTTTCTGTTGTTGCATTGTTGTTAGAAGTGATGGTGGTGATGGGCGTGGAGTACGCGTTCATTTTTTGCAATGCTTGTGTGTGCGTGTGTGTGTGTGTGTGTGTGGTGTGTGTGTGTGTGTGTGTGTGTGTGGGTGTGTGTGTGTGTGTGTGTGTGTTGTGTGTGTGTGTGTGTGGTGTGTGTGTGTGTGTGTGTGTGTGTGTGTGTTGTGTGTGTGTGTGTTCGTGTGTGTGTGAAGGGGGTGGGGTGGGGTGGGGGTGGGGGTCAGTGTAGGTGTGTGCATGTGTGTGTGGTTGTGTGGGTGTGGGGTGTTTCTCTCTCTCTCTCTCTCTCTCTCTCCTCTCTCCTTCTCTCTCCTCTCTCTCTCTCCTCCGTGTGTGTGTGTGTGTGTGTGTGTGTGTGTGTGGGTGTGTGTTTGTGTGTGTGTGTGTGTGTGTGTGTGTGAAGGGGGAGGGGGGAGGGTCAGTGTGTGTGTATGTATGTGTGCGTGTTTGGGTGGTGTTTCAGTGTGTAAGTGAGTGAGTGACTGTGTGTGTGTGTGTGTGTGTGTGTGTGTGTGTGTGTGTGTGTGTCTGTGTGTCTGTGTGTCCTGTATCTATGTCTGTGTCTGTATCTGTGTCCGTCTGTGTTGTGTTTCAACGTATATGTCGTTTGTTTATATAGTTGCGTATGCTGTGCACATGCGTAATATCAGACCCCCAGACATCCACACAGACAGGGGGAGGGGGTGGGGAGAAAAAAAGGGACCAAAAAAAAAAGAAAGAAAAACGATATGTACAGGTACACGAAGGACATGTCATATAAATATGGATGCCAGACAGAGGAGGCTGCTGGTGAGGGGACAGAGAAACCGTGCCACTCAAATACAGACGGCACCAAGGTGCGAAAGAACAAAGTGACAAAAATGTTATCTGGATGCGCTCTCTCTCTCTCTCTCTCTCTCTCTCTCTCTCTCTCTCTCCTCCTCTCTCTCCTCTCTCTCTCTCTCTCTCTCTCTCACTCACTGCGTATTATTAAATACAATCAGATGGACTTGCAGCCGCTACACAACACAACAAGAGAAACCCCGCTAGTACTGCTATTCGCTCCAGTGACATGATCAGACTCGATCACCAAGGTCTTTCATATCGAGTGATGTTAATCATTTGCTACCATGGGCTTTTTCATTAATTGCCTGAAAGTGAGTAAAGCATTGAAAATGGGCTGGATAGGGACTGGAAAAGGGAGTTGTAGGGGATGGGGTGGGGTGGGGGACAAATATGGAGATGAAGGAGGGGGAGGATGCAGAGGTTTTTTGGTCATCTATCACTGCAAACTCTCAGGCATATGATGGTGCAGTCAGTACAAACGAGGACGGTAGCATGATCTCTCTCTCTCTCTCTCTCTCCATCTCTCTCTCCTCTCTCTCTCTCTCTCCTCTCTCTCATCTCTCTCTGTCTCTCTCTGTCTCTCTCTGTCTCTCTCTCTCTCTGTCTCTCTCTCTCTCTCTCCTCCTCTGTCTCTCTCTCTCTTCTCTCTTTCCTCTTTCTGTCTCTCCTCTCTCCTCTCTCTGTCTCGCTTTCTCCTCTCTCCCCTCTCTCTCTCTCCAATCTCTCTCTCTCTCTCTCTCTCTCTCTCTCCGTGAGTGATGTTTATCAGTAATCATGAGCCAGATAAAGCCAATAACGTGTTCAATGTGAAAAAAAAGACCCACAGCAAAGCTCTCAATCTGGCGTTCTGTCTCCCAGGCCTTCTAGACACTGACAATACCTCTTGCAGACGCTCAGTTTTCTTCGAAAAGGTAATGCCAGAATCATCAGTCTCTGGCCAGTACGTTTGTCAACTTTAGTTGGCTTTGGCTTTCTTAACCCCTACGCGCTTCTTAATCTTTTCTGGCTGTCCGACTGGCTGGCTGGCTGGCTGGCTGGCTGCCTGCCTGGCTCTCTGTCTGTCTCTGTGTGTAAAACTATGTGTCTGTGTGTCTGTGTGCTTATGTGTCTGTCTGTCTGGTCTGTCTGTTTTGTCTATCCATCTCCCTCCTCTCCTCTCCTCTCTCCCTCCTCCTCTCTCTCTCCTCTCTCTCTCTCCACGTCTCTCTCTCTCTCTCTCTCTCTCTCTCTCTCTCTCTCTCCCTCTGTTGTTGTGTATGTGCGTGTATGGATGGGTGGTGGTGGTAGGGATAACGGGTAACGGGGTGGGGGTGGGGGGGTGGGGGGACGTTCGGTTACGATCATGGACATTTATTTATGTCTTATTTTCTGTTCTTATTAACTTGTTCTGATATCAGTAAGAGCATAGGGGAGGAGAGTTTGATGGTGATGGGAAGGTGCATGAGCCGAGCCGAGAGAGAGAGAAGAGAGAGAGAGAGAGAGAGAGAACAGAGAGACTAGACAGACAGACAGACAGACAGAGACAGAGACAAAAGAAACAGAGAGAGAGAGAGAGACAAAGATAATGACAGACATACAGACAGAGGGGAGAAACAGAGATACAGAGAGAGAATGGGAGAGACAGAAAGACAGGGAGACCATAAAGACAGAGATAGACAGAGAGAGAGAGAATGGAGAGAGACAGACAGACAGACAGAAGAAAGAAAAGAAAGAGAGAGATCGAGAGAGATGAGAGAGAGAGAAGAGAGAGAGAGAGAGAAGAGAGGAGAGATTTGGGGGGGGGTGGAAGAGAGATGGACAGACACACATACAGACAGACAGGCAGACAAACAGTTAACCAGAGACAGAAAGCCAGACACACCAGACTTACTGAAATACTGAGACATAAACACTGAAAACAGCTATGATGATTCTGGTTCTCTTAAAGCTTTCCCTTTTACACACTGTCCCGAAAACGATCCCAAACCAGTTTGCTGTCATGTTCAGTTCAGTCCCCCACCAATCCTGCTATCCCCACATCTTCACTCCTCAAAGCCTCATTTTCTCCTCACGTTCACACACACACACACACACACACACAACACACACACACACACACCACACACACACCACACGCACACAACACGTACACACACACACACCACACACAC
>JADBJO010000784.1:519903-539903 GCA_016801955.1 Conus betulinus | reverse complement strand
GAGAGAGAGAAAGAGGAGAGGGGGGGAGAGGAAGGGAGGGTGGGTAGTATAGATAGAGAGAGAGAGAGACAGGGCAGCCAGGCAGACAGACAAACAGACAGACAGAAACAGAGGACACAGACAGAGACAGCAGTAGAGGGCAGAGTGGGTGGGAAACCGAAAGGGCAAGTCAGACAGAGAAACAGACATACTGACAGACAGACGGACACAGACAAGGAGAGACACAGACAGACAGACAGAGACAGAGACAGACCGACAGAGACAGAGGCAGGCAGACAGACAGACAGTCAGAGAGAGGAGAGGTAGGGATGGTGGGAGCGAAGACAGACAGACAGACGGACAGGCAGACAGACAGAACAGACAGATGGTGACGCAGAGACAGAAAAGACAGATATACAGGCTAACTGAAATACTGATATATTACAGAAGAAATGGCTATGATAATTTCTGATCAGCATTCTGATGCTTTCCATTATACACTGTCCAGAAAAGGATCCAAAACCAGTTTATAGTTCCTCTCAGCTAAACACCCACCCCACCTTGCTATCTGTATCCCTTCACTCCTCAAAAACTGATTTCGCTTCATTCCAAAAAACGCACACGCGTGCTCACACACGCACACACACACACACTACGCACCCATGCAAGCACCCACGCAAGCACGCAAGCACACACACACACACACACACACACACACACCACACACACACACACACACACACACACACACACACACACTCACTCACTCACTCACTCATCACTCACTCAGAGAGAGAGAGAGAGAGAGAGAGAGAGTAAACAATATTCGCCACCTGCAGGGCTTTACTCCCACTTGATCGCTGCTGCAGGGCTTACTCCCACTGCACGTTTCAAAAGGATTGAATTCCAACTGCAGTCACTGAAAGACCAAATCATCTCAAACTAGCTTTGTTACTGCCTGCACAAACTCCTTCACTCTTGATCTAGTATTGTTGTTACGATCCATGAGAGAAAAAGGTTCCTGAACGTGGCCCTGGACGCTATCGTCTTCGCTCTGAGGCAAAATATCTTTGCTCCGGTGGAGAGGATTTTATAGTTGGCCTGATTAGTGTGTTTATGCAGGGAAGCAAAGAGCTCAACTTCTGAAAAAGTATACAAGTAAATTTAGTTTGCGTTCTCATCTCGGATTTCCTTCACTGTCTCTTTAGGGCATGCTGTCCCTTGGACATGAATAGGTTAAAGTTTATGGGACAGGTCATGGGAATAGTTGGTCTCCTTAAACAGCCACTACGCAGGTAGCAACGTCTCATATGAAGAGGGGGAAAAAACGACGACGAGTATCGAAACCTTTTGGTTTCTGGAAATATAATCATTCATATTTAAGATAGTCTCCACTTCCCCGTTTGATCCAAACGACTTTTTGTCTGCCTCCTGTTCACTGATTGATTGTTTGCAGCACGTTGGTGTTAACAGTGATAAAGTGTTAAGTGATAGATGTCTAATATGTCATATCGAAAGCGAGCCCTGAGTTAACTGATGGGGAGAGAGAGAGAGAGAGAGAGAGAGAGAGAGAGAGAGAGAGAGAGAGAGAGAGAGAGAGAGAGAGAGAGAGAGAGAGAGAGAGATCAGTGGATCCATAATCTTCAGGAAAAGGCGCCTAGTCTGAGATACCATAGCAAACAAACTAGTTGCCATAAAACCGTCCCCCACCCCCATCCACTCTCGACGACGGTAGACACCGAGTAAAAGACCTTCTCAAACACTGAAAGCAACTGTGTCAATGGTACTGTAACCAAGTATTTGTCCCACCTTCGTCTTCTCACCCTCTCCCCTACTCCTCCCCCCGGCTTCCATCACCTTTACCCCTCCCTCCCTCCCTCCCTCCCGTCAGCCTTCCACCTACCTCATTCTCACTTGTGAATTCCAGCGTTCATAGAGGTTTTTGTTCGTTACTTTGCTTGTTTTTCCCCCTCCAAACTCCGGAAAGGAATTACGAAGATGCGCGCGAGAAACCGACGGCAGGGGATGGGACTTGTTTTGTTTTTCCTTCACAAAAGCAAAGATAAGAAATGCGAAAAAGTACTGGCATTTAGTAGTTCTTAAAAAAAAACCCGTAGAGCAAGGCACGAAAGAGTAAAACAAACAAAACTAAAATGAGTGCACGAATGGGAAGGCAAAGGAAAACTTTTCTAAGAAAGATGAAAAGGAATAAGAAATAGTGAATCAAGGGAAATATAAAAAAGGGAAAGAAAAGTTCAGATGCAGGATGAATAACCTCATTTGCTTTTTTTTTTTAAGATGAAGGAAATGGAACTAATGACAAGGAGAAAGAAAAGAAAAAAAAAAGACAAAACAAAACAAAAATACAATGAACTTTTGTTTGTTTCAGCTTTTGAGACACAGCAAAAGGGAAGAATCAATTAATCAACTACTCAATCGATTAATCAATCGGAAAAAACATATGACCTATGTAATAATCAGCAATGAGCCCACAAACCCGGCGAGTTACAAACAACGTAATAGATCCTCGTTGTTTAGCTTACATGAAAAACTGCTTTTTTTTTTTAAACCGGAATTTTCTCATTCTAATTATGGCAGTTACAATTCAGACATTAGCTCAACAACCGACATATTTCACATGACACCATCCGTACGTACGTCTTCAATCAAAAACAACATGTTGACCCCCCCCCCCAGCCCCCCCCCCCCCCCCCCCCCCCACACACACACACACACACACACACACACACACACACACACACACACACACACACACACACACACACACACCACACACAACACACACACACACACACACTCTCCACCGTCCCCCACCCCCCACCCACACTTTTTTTTTTCTTTTTGATAAGCAACTGAAATGAGTTAAATATGATTTTCCACCATGTTTTACGCACTTCCACCCTTCATCGTTCAATCCTCCCATTTACTCCATAAAATGATGCACTTCCTGTCATCATGCTCGGAAGTAACAGAATCAATAAATAGGTGAGTAATATAATGCTTGTGGGCGGCAGAAGACCAACTAAATCAATATAAAAAAAAAATGACTATAACATAAATCAGTGACACCGACAGGAACAAAAAGAAAAAAAAAAAAAACCATTGGTGACGACAACAGCAAGGATAACAAAGAGAACAATACAGGCAGAAACAACAGGAATAGCAGCAGCTGCAACAACAGTATCAATCCAAACGACTTCTTTCAACACGTTAGAGCTGACTGTCTCGTGGAAGAGTGCGGTTTCCCCGTCACATGCAGATATGACAACATCACATTGATCCGCCTATAAACACATGGTGATCCTACTGTTCATGTCAACGAATGGAACTCCTTTTACACTGGGTCACAATAATGACCTCATCCACACACCCAGACATGGGTGTGTCAGACGTACAAAGCGATTATTAAGGTTCCCTAAAAAGGCAGGCAAATTTGCCAAGGTTAGACAGCAAGACAGACCATGACACCATGGAGAAGTGTGGTGACGGACTACAAAGAGGAAATGACTTCGCCTCTACACTGAAAGAACCGTCAGTTGGACCCTGATCAGCAGGACAGTCTCCAGGCTCTGAACAGAACAACCCCTCTCTAACATCAACAGAATCAAGATCGTTTACATAGATACCGTAGTGTCGTGGCCAGGGTAGCAGGCTTGCTGACCAGGAGATCGTGGGTTCAGATCCCATGACGTGGACAAACCCCTCTTTCTCAGATCTTAAACAGACTCCAAGGACATTTTTACACAAACCATCCGGCATGATAAAACGGTTAGGTCGCGGACGTGCTGCCAGGGTGGTTGTCGGTTTAAATCCCATTTAAGGGATTTTTTTTTTTTTTTTCAGTCGAAACTAGCTCCGGTGTGGTGTCATGTGCGTCATGGGCGACAATGGAATAGAGTGAATCCACACAGTCGAGTTTCATCGCCTCAAAGGTAGCGCCTCTACAACATCGCTCAAGTGACAGCTCATAAACGTCAAAATCATCATTCTCATCCTCTATAGTCCACATAATTACGACCGTTAAATCTTGTGGCCCTTCCGAGATGAGACAGGGTAAAGAAAAGAAATGCTATGCCGACGAACGCCTGTGTGACACACATCTACGGAACCTACACAACGTGTCATACTCCTGTCAAATCTGAGGTGCCAGACATCAACCTGACCCAGTGGTGGAATTCCGGCAAAATCTGTGGGGGCTGGCAGGATCAGTACGGCTGACTGCACAGCTTCGTCACAGCTCACGCCACCTCACTGGCTGTCGGACGATCGCCGTGTAGGCAGATGAACAAGAAGATTAAAAAAAAAACGAAAAAAAAAAAAAAAAAAAAAACCGAAATGGTCTCTGCGTGTTTGCCTGAGAGTACACGTTTCGTTCCGTTTGTCTGGTTGTCCGAGTTTCAGATCTGCTTGTCAGAGAGACAGAGAGAGAGAGAGAGAGAGAGAGAGAGAGAGAGAGAGAGAGGAGGAGAGAGAGAGAGAGAGAGAGAGAGAGAGAGGAGGGTGTGTGTGTGTGTGTGTGTGTGTGTGTGTGTGTGTGTGTGTGTTAAAGTTCAGTGTGTTTGTCGATAGAATTCAGTTTTCTTTGGCGGGGTGTCAGAGTTCAGTTTCGTTTGCTGGACTGTTAGAGTTTTGGCATACTTGCAAAAATATCACAGCTGAATCTGTTCACGAAAAAAAAGAAAAAAAAGATTCCTGGAATTAAATCTGGTGTTAATTGAGTGTGAGTGGCCGGTCTTTGTGCGGGTCATACCTCAATATGATTTTGACGTTCAAATTCTTTGTTACATTGTGACATTACATTATTCCTCTCTCTCTCTCTCTCTCTCTCTCTCTCTCTCTCTCTCTCTCTCTCTCCCCTTCCATTTTCTTCCTTCCCCCTCGACCTTGTTTTTTTCCTTATCAGTTCTCATAATATGTTTATGAAATTCTAATATAATATATACTAGTCATATAAAGTTAAGCACAGGCCTTTGCACAGGGGGTTGATTCATCCCTTCAAAAAAACATTGTTTTTTTTTTGTTATGCGGCAACCAATGATGGAATCTCACACAGCAGTGTGTAATCCAGCCTGTGTCAAACTGGTAGTGCGCACGGGGGTCTTGGTGACCTCGTTACCGCGCGGGATAAAAAGTGCAAAGTTGCGTTAACTGTGCCTGTTTTGCATCAAGCTTGCTGGCGACACAAGATGTGTAAAATGAAAAATTCTTTTTTCCCGTGCAGAGCAGTCTCTCAAGTGAGTTTTCTGCCCCTTCTTTGGCTGTTTAAGCGCGGGGTTGGTTACTGTCAGCCCTTTTCTCACCATATCACCACGAAGAAAAACTTAGCACTTTTGACAAAACCAGGGCGATTTGCGTGGATACAAGATGGCATTGCAAAGGCTGAAGTGGCGTGACGACTTGGTGTGCATCATTCAGTTATTGTTAGACTGAATCAGCGTTTTAGGGCGACCAACAGCGTTGAAGAGAGGCCACGGTCAGGTCGGCCTAGGCAGACTACTCCCAGAGAAGATCGTTTCATCGAGAGGCAGGCCCTATTGCAGCGGGATACCACTTCCACCAGCATCCAAAGGCAGCTTCGTATGGCAAATAACACCATCCTCAGCCGTCAAGCCATACGAAACCGTCTTTCACCACTTCGGCCTCAGATCACGTGGCCCAGCTGTTCGACCCACGACTGCTAGTAGCCCATAGGCTGGCTCGCCGAGCTTTCTGCCATCGTCATGTGAGATGGAACCAACAACAGTGGTCCCAGGTCCTCTTTTCAGATGAGTCGCGGTTTAGTTTTGAACACAATGATGGCCGAACTAGAGTTTGGAGGCGTGTTGGTGAACGTTACATTGATGCAGCTGCTGTTCGCCAGACCAGGGCCTTTGGGGGAGGATCTGTTATGGTATGGGGTGCCTTCAGCCTCCACCACAAGACACCACTCTACCATATTGATGGAAAACCTCACAGGCATCCGCTATCGGGATGAAATCCTGGCGCCTTTCGTTGTTCCGACCATGCAACGGATAGGACCCATGGCAGTCTTCCAAGACGACAATGCTCGGCCACATAGGGCCCGGGTGGCCGAAAACTTCATTGTGCAGGCCGGCATCAACAGGATGATCTTCCCGGCAGAGACCGCCAGGATCTCTTCCAAATGCTGCAACTGGAATGGCAGAGAATCCCTCAGAGGGTCATCAGAACACTGGTCAACTCGATGAGGAGTCGCTGCGTGGAATGTCTCGCCAATGGCGGTGGCCACACCCACTATTGAAATGATATTGTGAACTGAACAGATTTTGCGAACTTTGATTTCGACCCATCCTCTGTTTAATTGTCTGTAAATCAACAACCGTTCATTCGATCCCAATGAAATTCAATGTACGTTGGAACAAGATAATGAATTAAATCTGTTCCAATTTCAAAATCGTGGCTTTTATTTTGGAAATTATGCGGGTACATGTAAACTGTGCTTAACTTTATGTGACTAGTATAGTATGATGCACCTTTTTCACTATTCATATTCTGATTTGTACGTTCCTAATGAGGGCCTAGGAAAGTAAAAAAAAAAAAAAGAAAAAAAATCGAACATATTATTGAAAATACGTAAGGCATCCACTTTTTTACACGCCGAGCGTGGAAGGGGGAGGGGGGGGGGGGGGGGGAGAGGGAAGGAGAGAGTATATCAGAGAGAGAGAGATGGAGACAGGACAGACAGACAGACAGACAGACAGACAGATGGGTAGACAGACAGACAGAAAAACAAGCGGACAGAGAGAGAGAGAGAGAGAGAGAGAGGAGAGAGAGAGAGAGAGAGAGAGAGAGAGGAGAGAGAGAGATTGAGAGAGGAGAGAGAGACGGAGAGAGAGAGAGAGAGAGAGAGAGAGAGAGAGAGAGTGAGAGAGTGTTTGTCGAGATATCCTCTCTACCTTGTTCCTGCTCCATTCAAGGACAAAACCACGTCTCATCTGAAAACGATTAAGGGCCCCAATCAGGAAGCTACATAAACATGGCGCTGTAAAGTAAACGTCTCTCTCTCTCTCTCTCTCTCTCTCTCTCTCTCTCTCTCTCTCTCTCTCTCTCTCTCTCTCAACGCAATTTGACTATTTGCACTTAGTCAGTATAGTTATTGATCGATCGAGGATTGAAAATATCATACTCGTTACTGAACATCTCTCTCTCTCTCTCTCTCTCTCTCTCTCTCTCTCTCTCTCTCTCTCTCTCTCTCTCTCTCTCTCTCTCATTACTGAACATCTCTGTCTGTCTGTCTTTCTGCTTGTCGGTCTGTCTGTCTGTCTGTCTGTCTGTCTGTCTCTCTCTCTCTCTCTCTCTCTCTCTCTCTTATTTATGTCCCCAGGTACACGATTTGCCCATTACAATAAACTTTCTCGCGATTGCTATTTGCTTGTGGCGGCGATTGCCCGTTAGTCTTCTGCAGAAGGCTCCAGTTGCATTGTGCTCCGTTTGATGACACTATCCGCCATTAGTCAAATAAATGGGTCACATTTCCATTCCTATTTGGCTGGCACTGCTAGGAGTAAAATCGCTGTATACAAGTTATAAAGCTAACAATTCCCTCCATATGAACACACGTGTTTTTCTCCACTATTGATGATTTCAACATTGTTAATTTCGTTAGCAAGTAGGGTATTACCTTTTGTAGCAGACACAAGTACAGAATGTTTTTTTCGATACTTAGCTGCTGTTAGCCTTAATTTGACTAATGATAATTGGGGTATTAGAAAACAGACTTGACCACTTTGCCCGTTGACATATTTTTTGACCTCTCTCTCACATCCATTTACGGGATCCTCAAGCATAAACTCTAAATTTTCTCTTAATTCATAACACATTTTTTAGATCATTGTGGGGGGGCACCTTAAGGTGTTTCCTTATTATTTTTCCTCTTCTTTGCTGACTGCTGTAGGAGGCCATAGTGATGTGTTTCAGTCCCCTTGATAGTGAGAATATCACACATTTGCGAGTTGTATATCTCCATCTGATACAAAAGATGGACTAATACAGCCAGCCAAGCTTCAAAGACGAGTCCCACGCAAGAGACGAAAAATCGATAACAGATTAGTGATGCAATTGTTTCTGTTATTACACAGACTTTAATTGTCCACATGTCCTGCACGGAAAGGATATGTAACTTACGCTTACATGTCTGCTACTTCATTACCCCCCTCCCCCTACCATTTGTGGTACGTTCTCCTAAGGATGTGTGCCAAATTATGGTCTTAATGATGGAAATATGTTTTATTTCCTTCATTTATTTTACCCTACTATCTATTATCATATCCCAGAGTCTACGAGGGCTGTGAAGGCGCTGCAGTATTGAGCGTTGCACCAGTTGTCCCCCTTTGTGATGGTTATGGGGCAAAAGTCTGGATCGTAGCACAGCTCTTCTTCCCTCCTGGCCCATGTAGCAATGTTGTCTGCTCATCTCTTTCTCTAGTTGCACTTTTCCCTCTCACCCTTCACTGTTCTTAGCCAGAAGACGCTGCTTGAGAGAGAAACTTGACCTTGTGGCAAGTCCATTCGCCTTCACCTTTCTTTTCCTCCTCGTGGTTAGTAGGTCTTCAACGGGATTCACAAGGTGTCCCTTTGTTCAGAGGTCTTAGTCGTTTGCGATATGCTCGGTGTAGAAGATACCGAGTATTCTCTGAAGCATCTGATCTTCATACGTACACACATGCATTCACATATTTATACACATACCATGACTACATAGATACATCTACCCCGTTCATACGTGCAGAACTCTTATGTACTACTACACATTACAGAACCGGTCCATTAAATCGCGTTGTTCTTTGTTGAGACCATCATGAAAGTCCCCGATAGTATATCTGACAGTCCGTCAAGATCTCGACAGAACTGAAACAGTTGCACCAACAAATGACATTAGAATTTCACAGAAAAAAGAAAGAAAATAAGAATGTGGATCTGAGAGCCAGAATGAAGGATAGCAAAGAAAGAAAAAAAAAGAAGAAGGAAGAAATTGGTGAGGAAAACAGACGAGAGAGAGAGAGAGAGAGAGAGGGGGGGGGGGGGGGGGCAGACAGACAGACAGCTAGATAGAGAGACAGACAACACAGACACACAGACAGACACACAGACACACTGACAGACATACAGAGATTGACAGACAGACAGATGGACAGACAGACGCTCAGTCAGACAGAAAGACAGACACACAGACACACAGACAATAAGACAGACTGACAGCCAGGATGAGATACAGAGACAGAACATACCAAATGACAGGAAGAAGAAGAAGAAGAAAGAAGAAGAAGAAGAAGAAGAAGAAGAAGAAGAAGAAGAAGAAGAAGAAGAAAGAAGAAGAAGAAGACAACACACCATCTTCTGAATCATGATATATTTTGAGTGGTACATATAACAAAGTCTAACATAATGTACACAGCAAAACCCGATAGACAATTAAAAAAAAAAGTATGTGGAATACAACCTTGCTTTTAACGCACTCCCTTGGACTGTGTGTTTTGTTACCTTTATACAACAGATCTCATAGCATTTTTCCTCGAAAATGGTCACCACTAATGTAGTGGTATTCTTCTCGAGAATGTATTTCCTTTTAGCTCATCTTGCTCCTTAGTAACTGCTGTGCTGCAAATGGCAGCACCAACAACACCAGCAGAAGCAGCAGCATTAGTAGCAGCGGCAGCAATGTCTACATTAAACTCTGCTTTGTTGTTTCTATTGTCTTATTTATCAGCAACATGACTGAACACGTAGGTACCATTAATGCTTATAGATGCCATTATTCGAAAACGCAACGACAAAAAGGAGAGAGGAGCATGCTTAAAACTATTTCTAACCATAGCTAACCAGAAACAGGGGGAGAGAGACAGGGGGAGGGGGACAGAGGGGACAGAGTGGGGAGGGGGGGTGGAGACAGAAAGAGAGAGAGAGAGAGAGAGAGAGAGAGAGACAGACAGACAGAGACAGACAGACAGACAGACAGACAGGGACAGACAGGACACACACACACACACACACACACACACACACACACACACACACACACACACACACACACACACACACACACACACCACACACACCACACGCCACACACAACACACACACACACACACACACACACACACACACACACACAGAGGGAGAAACAGACAGAAATTAGACACGCAGAGAGACAGAGGCAAAGAAATACTGAGACGAACAAAGAGAGGGCAAATTCAACAGGAAGAAGGAAGGTTCAGAATAAAATGTCAAGGGAAAGGGAAGGGATTTGAAGAATAAATTGGTTTGGGATCGTTTTTCGCTGCAGTGTGTGAAAGAGAAGGCATATGAACAGAAATCATATTCTTGTTGTTTATGACTGTGCATCTGTCTGTCTGTCTGTCTGTCTGTATTGGCAGGCCGGCTGCCTATCTGCCTTTCTCTCTGCTCGGTCTCTGTCTCTGTCTGTCTGTCTGTCTGTCTGTCTGTCTGTCTCTCTCTCTCTCTCTCTCTCTCTCTCTCTCCTCTCTCTCTCTCTCTCTCTCATGATCACGGGCTCTATCCCTTCTCTCCCACTCCCTTCTCCCACTACCATATCCCCCTCCCCCCAAGCCCCTTAAAGATTTTTTCAATCAAATGCACAAATAGACACGTCTGATGATAATCAGCAACAAATGAACATCACACACAGACACACAGCCACATAGCCACAGCCACAGCCACAGCCACACACACACACACACACACACACAACACACACACACACACACACACACACACACACACACACACACACACACACACACACACACACACCACACACACACACACACACACTCTCTCTCTCTCTCTCTCTCTCTCCCCCCCCCCCCCCCCGCCACCCTTCCCCATCACAGTCCTTCTTCCACTCTTAACGATGCTTTCCTCACTTTCAGACAATAAGAGATATAAAAAACCGAATAACAGCACCGCCGCCACCACCACCACCACCACCACACCACCACCACAACACCACAACAACAACAAAAAGCAGCAGCTTCTTTTAAGGGCCTGTTAGCGCGGCCAGCCAACGAGAAATCAAACCAGAGAGAACAAAAGACTCCGGACTGGAAACAAGTGAAATGGGGAAGCAGACACGCAAGTGCAAAACCACCGGGGGGAAAAAATGGAACAAAAAAAAGAAGTGGCGGAGTGGGAAAAGCAACATAACAACAACAACAAAAAACAGAAACAAAAAGAATAAAAACTGAGCCCAAAGAAGCTGTCGAGAAGCAGGAGAAGAAATAGGAGGACCAGCAGAAAGTGAAGGAGGAAGAGAACAATAAAAACAAGAAGAAGAGAAGAAGAAGAGAAGAAGAAGAAAGAAAAGAAAGGAAGGAGAAAGAGAAAGAAACGAAGGGGGGAAGGGAGAAGAGAGAGAACCAGGAAGAGAGAGAGAGAAAAGAGAAGAGAAAGGTGGAAAAGGAAGAGAAGGAAAACGAAGAGAAAAGACGAAGGTGGTGGACGAAGAGAGGAGGAGAAAAGAGGAGGAGGAGGAGGAGGAGGAGGAGGAGGGAGGGGAGGACAAGTAGGACATGATGGTGGAAAAAAAGAGTGGAGGAGGAGGAGTAGAAGATGAATGACCGAAAGAAGAAATGAGAAGGAAGACCACGCGTTTGTGTGTGTGTGTGTGGGGGGGGGGGGGGGGGGATGAGGAGAGGAAAAACGTAAGGAGATGGAATAGGCTGAGGGGGGGGAGGGTAGTGTGGAGTAGAGAGAGTAGAGTAGAGAGGAGAAGAGAAGGACGACGACGACGACGAGGGTGGCAAAGGAAAAAGAAGAAGAAGAAGAAGAAGAAGAAGAAGAAGAAGAAGAAGAAGAAGAAGAAGAAGAAGAAGAAGAATATGCAGGACAACGAGAGAAGGAGGGGGCAAGAAGAAGAAGGAGAAGAAGAATATGAAGGAGTAAGAGGGTGGAGAGGGGAAGAGAATAAGAGGAATGAGCAAATGTGGAAGAGGACAAGGAAAGGAATAAGGATGTGAACAAGAAACAGAGAGAGAGAGCGCAGGAGAGTGGACAGATTGATTGATTGAGAGAGAGAGAGAGAGAGAGAGAGAGAGAGAGAGAGGAGAGAGAGAGAGAGAGAGAGAGAGAGAAAGTGAGTGTGTGTGTGGGGGGGGGGGGGCAGAAACAATGAAAGGGCGATTTCCTGGTACCCCAAAAATGACTGTCAGCGAACCTCCTTTGTGGCATCCAGAGAGCTGCAGGAATATGACGGACAGGCAGAATGTCTAAACGAGCCAGGGGTCAGGCCATTGTCCGTGCCCGTGCATATGCACACAAGCACGCGCACGCAGGCTGGTGCGCACGTGCACACACACACAGACATACACAGACAAGCACAGACAGATACACATGCAGACAAACACAGAACACACACACACACACACACACACACACACACACACACACACACACACACACACACACACACACACACACACACACACACACAGAGTTACTTCATTTCTTTCATACACGTATATATTAAACATCACATAAGACTGCTATTCAAAACAATCCAGTGAAAGTATTTGCGAATCGTAGATTTCTCTTCTTTTGACATGTCCATTCCATATTTTGGCTCAGGGTAAAGCAGTATCTGCCGATTGTCACGAATAAAAATCATTTTAATTGCTTTGATTTACTCAAACTAATATTTACACAACCATGAATAAAACAGTATTTTTCACAGACAGACAGACAGTCAGACAGATTACCACGCCAGTGGCCAGTATGTTTCAAAACCTTTTTTTGTGTGTGTGTGCGGCAGAATACTGGGGATGTCTGTTTGAAAGGAAGCTGTGATGATTGCCTCCAGAGGCACACGCTCATTGTGTCTGGCGCTACTAGTGAGTAATTACTGTCGCCAGTGGGGCGAGAATGGGGATCAATACCACGGGATCAGCAGGTGTCCTGCTCGGGTTAAATCACAACGGGCACGAGTGAACATCACAGATGGGTCAACAAATAGACCAACAGACACGCAAAATTAAACAAAAAAAGGTAAATGGAGGAGAGGGAAATGTTGTGTAGAAGATAGATAGATAGATAGATAGATAGATAGATAGAGAGAGAGAGAGAGAGAGAGAGAGAGAGAGAGAGAGAGAGAGAGAGAGAGAGAGAGAGAGACGTTCGCACTTGAGCATGCATGAAAACACACACACACACACACACACACACACACACACACACACACACACACACGCACACACACACGCACACACGCACGCACACACGCACGCACGCACGCAAATACAACACACATACATACATACATACATACATACATACATACATACATACATACATACATACATACATACATGCATACATACATACATATTT
This sequence comes from Conus betulinus, assembly GCA_016801955.1. Lineage (NCBI taxonomy): Eukaryota > Metazoa > Mollusca > Gastropoda > Neogastropoda > Conidae > Conus > Conus betulinus. Next base: position 526,544 of record JADBJO010000784.1, on the reverse strand, counting down.
CACATATGCAATATCTACACATCTTCAACCAGGGTAAACGTCTTGTGATACTTTTCCTTTTTTATCTTAATAATCAGCAAAGAATGGAAAAACAGCCGCGTCGCATTTTTCCACACAGATCACTCCATATTTCCATTCTTCCATTGTTTCTTTACTTCATTCACTTTATGAAGCATATCTTGTGTCATTAAGGTGAAAGGTACACCAGTCAATAGATGAGTGAATGATGTAGAACTTGAACAGCAGGTGACCAGACAACATCAATCAACAGAGATGATGATGTCAAGAATCATGCCAGAAACTTCGACAGAAACAAACACAGCAATGACAACATCCGAAAGGATAACGGGGAGAACAGTATCGGCAGAAACAGAAATAGCAACAGCAACAGCGACAGCATCAACCCGCCAACTTCTTTCAACGCACAAGAGCTGTATGGCTATTGAAAACAAGCGGATCCTTTGTAATCTGATACACAAAAAAAAAACATGACCCTAATCCGTCTCTAAACACATAGTAATCCTAATCTTCAGGATGTTCAAAATGGTAATCATTTGCCACTTTCGTGTCAAAATGATTCATTCTTCCACCAGATCCAAACACAGGGGTGTGTGGGACGAGCATAAAATGACTAAGACTTCCCGGAAGGGGAACACAATCTTTCCACGGTAGAGAGCCAGCTAGAGCAGACATTACACCATGGAGAAGTGAAATAAATCCTTGTATCCATTTTCAGAAACTTAAGAATTTAACAATATTGGGGGAGGGAGGAAGGGGGGAGATGGTAGTGTGGATTTCATTTGATAAAAGTATATTAAGCAGCAAACATAGCAGAATAAAAGAGTCAGTGCACCACACATTCGTACATGAATAAACCCAGACGCTTTGTATCAAACACCAAAAAAATAAGATCAGCAAGCGAATGTCTATCGGATTAAACACACACACACACACACACACACACACACACGCACGCACGCACGCACGCACGCACGCACGCACGCACGCACGCACGCACGCACGCACACACACACACACACACACACACACACACACACACTATGCACGGTGAGTATAGATCAATTTCAGGGAAAGAAAATGACAGAGGGAAAAAAAGGAAGATGGAGATCCCACTGTGGAAAAAAAAAGAAAAGGAAAACAAAAAAGAAAAAAAAAAAGGAATTAAGCCAAAGCAAAAGTGGGGAAAATTGGATGTTGGAGGGCAAAAGAAAGAAACAGAAATTGAACAACATCGCCTGTAGGCTGGAAGTACCATCAACTGAGAGAGACAGAAGTCCAGGCCGTCAACAGGGCAACTCCTCTCTGATCTCAACAGAATCAACATCACTAAAACAGACCAGCCCCCTTGTTATCGTAGTCAGGAGTAGCGGGCTTGTTGGCTGGGAAGGTGTGGAATTAAACTCCATTTGATAGTCAGATTTCAGATATCTGTGCCTGGGTGTCAGAGTTCATTGTAGCTTGAGTGCCAGAATTATGACCTGTTTGTACGAGTATCAAAATTGAATCTTTTAACAAAAACTAATCTTTGAAAAAACAGTTTTTGTATTGATTGAGTATGTGGGGTTCATCCTTGTGTCGCCCATGATGACTCTCTGTGATCTTAGCATTGAATCCTTTGTTACATCGTAACATTACATGATCCCTCCACACACCTCTCTCTCCCCCCTCCCCTCTTCACTCCTCCTTTCTGCTAGCCTTTCTTCTCCTCTTAGCCTCTTCTATCTGTCCATTTAAGTTTTCGTTTTATACACTTCAATGTTTTCATCATTGTTGTATATGATGCAACTGTTCTATTGTTCATGTTTTGATGTATGCGTTCCAAAAGAGGGTATGGTATGGTAAAGCTCTGTCTGGGAGCGGAGAGGACTAAGCCATACCACCAAGCTGAAGGGTCTACCATGCAGTGGTACTAACCACTCTCCTCTGTGCCAGTGAGACCTGAACTGTCTTCAGTAGACACGCCAAACAGCTCAACCGTTTTCACCTCAGCTGTCTCCGCAGACTCCTATACATCAAGTGGCTGGACAAAGTCCCAGACACTGAGGTCTTGGAAAGGGCCAGCATCCCCAGCATCTACACTCTCCTTCAGAAATCCTGAGCCAGATGGGCTGGCCACATCGTCAGAATGCCGGATAGTCGACTGCCGAAACAGCTGCTGTACGGAGAACTGAGTCAGGGTAAGCGCAAAGTTGGGGGGCAGAAGAAGCGTTTCAAGGACTGCCTCAAAGTGTCCCTCAGAGGCCTGAACATCACCCTCAACACCTGGGAGTCGCTTGCCCTGGACCGCCCAGCCTGGCGAAGCAGCCCCACAAAGGGTGCATGTACATCAGAGAATAGATGCACAGCAGAAGCTGAGAGAAAGCGAGCCGCGCGCAAGGCCACAGCTACCTCCACCTCCACTGTAGCACCCATCCACATGTGTCCCACATATGTGGGCGTTCCTTCCGGGCCCAGATTGGCCTCACTAGCCACCTGCGGAACCATACTCAGCGATTTTCCATCTGAGATTGAAGTCATGGTCATCTTCGAAACCGAAGAACGAACAACATGGCAAAAAAAGGAATAAGTTACGGGAAAAAAAAAAAAAAAAAACCTGGAGCCTCCATTTTCCATTTCAAGTAGGTGAAGAGAGAGAGAGAGAGAGAGAGAGACAGACAGACAGACAGAGAGAGAGAGAGAGAGAGACAGACAGACAGACAGACAGACAGACAGACAGACAGAGAGAGAGAGAGAAAGACAGGAACATACGGACAAGAGAGAGAGAGAGAGAGAGAGAGAGAGAGGGGTGGGGGGGGGTGGAGAGAAGGGGTTGGCTGATGGGTATGTGCATTGCCATTTCTTCTTCGCCTCGGTCTTGCTCCATTCAAGGACAAAAACCACGTCCCACACTAAAAGTAATTATGAGTCAATTCAGGAAGTGGCAACATAAACATAGCTCCGAACAGTAAACGATGGATGGCACACACACACACACACACACACACACACACACACACACACACACACACACACACACTGTGTCACCGTTTATCGGTCGTCTCACCTGTCTGTCTGTCTGTCTGTCTGTCTGTCTGTCTCTCTCTCTCTCTCTCTCTCTCTCTCTCTCTCTCTCTCTCTCTCTCTCTCTCTCAACATGATCTATTTGACGATTTTCACTTTCTTTTTCAGAAAAGAAGTCACCGCACAGCCCAACGACTAAAGCGGCTATTTTTCATTCTCTGAAATGAACAGTTTTTCTTCTCTCTCTCTCTCTCTCTCTCTCTCTCTCTCTCTCTCCTCTCTCTCTCTCTCTCTCTCTCTCTCTCAACATGATTTGACGATTTTCACTTTCTTTCTTTTCAGAAATGAAGTCACAGCACAGCCCAACGACTAAAGCGGCTATTTTTCATACTCAGAAATGAACAGTTTTGTCCTCTCTCTCTCTCTCTCTCTCTCTCTCTCTCTCTCTCTCTCTCTCTCTCTCTCTCTCTCTCTCTCTCTCTCTGTCAACATGATTTGACGATTTTCACTTTCTTTTTCAGAAATGAAGTCACAGCACAGCCCAACGACTAAAGCGGCTATTTTTCATACTCTGAAATGAACAGTTTTGTCCTCTCTCTCTCTCTCTCTCTCTCTCTCTCTCTCTCTCTCTCTCTCTCTCTCTCTTATGTTTATGTCCCCCGGGCTACACGATTTGCCCATTACAATAAACTTTCTGGCCATTGTCCGATGCTTGTCGTGGCGTTTGCCCGTTCGTTAACTGAGGAATGTGCCACTTGTGATTTTCACCCCTTTGATGACACTATACCCTGTCAGCAAAATGCTCACATTTCCAGTCCTATTTGGCTCACACTCCTGGGAGTGAGGTCACTGTGTAAAAGGTTTAAAAACTTACATACATCCATACATACGAATGAACCTGTTTTTTCTTCAATGTTGATTATCAACATGTTTTGCTTCTTCAACAAATAGAATATAGCATCTTAAACCAGATTACCCTTTTTACTGTTGCTATGTGGCCGTCAGCCTTAATGTGTCGAATTTAGATAATTAAACAGTAGACCTGACCGCTTTGACTGTTGCCACATTTTGACCTCTTTCGCATTCCTTTAGCATCTTCAAGCACATGTTGCAGATTTTCTCTGATATTTCACAATGCTTTTACTTGTTTACGTTTCTTTTGTGCAACTCATTCCCTAAGGTATTTCTTCATTCTCTTTTTGTCTACCTTTTGCAAGGTGCTGTGGGAGGCCATAATGATTTGTTTTCGTCTTGGTGGTGAGACTAGCACACACTTGTAGGAGACAGAGATTTTCATGAGCACTCCGCTAATGGGTCTCGGACAAGAAACGAAAGTTAGCCAATCCTGTACATGCGATAAACTTGTCTTGTTATGGCACCGACGGGGCCGGAATAGCTCAGTCGTACAACGCCGGACTCGTAATCTTGGTGATCCTGGGGTTGCGGGTTCGAATCTCCGCCGGGCCGGTTCGGTACAGGAGGATTTTTCCTTCGGAGCTAACATTAGTTCTGACTCCATTTCCCATACAGTCCTTCAAATGAGACTATAAACCGAGGTTCCGTGTGTGAACGCCCACGTAACATCTTGCACACTCGTAAAATCCCATCACCACCTTTCGGAAGAGAAGGCCAGTTTGGCCGTTGGTATGGATTACAGTTACACATACCATGCACCCTGCGTGAGAAAGGGAAAGACTGGAGGAAGTAAGGAAACTGAGTGAACGATATTGAACGATACTGACTGGATGACACAGGAAACGACTGAATGAAGCACCAGCTGGCAGCTCTTCAGTCGGCACTACCAAGGTAGGCAGCCTGTCGTGTAGACGACTCCGCATTGTAAAGCACTTAGAGCGTGGTCTCTTACCGAGGATAGGCGCTATATAAGTATTCATAATAATAATAACAATAACAGACTGAAACTGTCTCCATATCCTACAAGTGAGGATCTGAAATTACACTTCTTTCTTCTTAACGTTTTCCTCCCCTTCCACCCTGTAAGCCGCCGATTTGTAAGCAGCGCCGATTTGTAAGCGCTTACAAATCGGCGCTGCTTACAAATCGGCGGATTACACACCCCTCACTTTGTTTTTCCTTTCTTTAAGTTTTCTTTATAAATCTGTGCCAAGCCATCGTGCCAAAGACGGCATATCGCATTTCCAACATTTATTTTACCATTTATCATTACCATTTATCTATACCATTTCTCATTACCATTTATCATTATCATTTATCTATATCATTACCATTCATCTATACCTGTATGCTGAATTCACCTGGGTAGGCACCGCAATGTTCTGGATTGTGATACAGCGCTTCCCTTCTGGTCCACTCAGCAATGTTGTCTGTCCATCTCTTTTATCTGCCCCGTACCTTCTACCCCCCCTTCACTGTTCTTAGACAGATTATGGTGCTGGAGAGATACACTTGATTTCACTGCAACTTCATACCCATTCAGCTTTCTTTTCTACGCTGTGATCAGTAGATCTTCATAGTGACATGCATGATATTCTCTGGTTCAGAGGACTTGGTCGTTTGTCATATGCCCAGCATACAGAGACACCGTGTAGTTCTCTAAAGCGTTTCATCATACACACGCATTTACATATTCGTGCATATGCATTTTACGTGGATACACCCCACCCTTGCATGCATACACGACACTTACATACCAATACACATATACCAAAAATGGTACAATAATCGCATTGCACTTTGTTGAGACGATCGTCAAAGTCTGTGATATTATGTCTAGACGGCCATCAACATTTCAACATGAATTAAACAGTTGCACCGACAGATGACATTTAAATGAAGAAAAAGGAAAGAAAATAAAAAATGTGGGTCTAGGAGAGCGAAGGAAAAAAACGAGAACAGGGAAAGAGAAGAAGAACGAAAACATTGAAGAAATTTATAAAGAAAGAAAAAAAGATACACGGAAAGAGAGAGAGAGAGAGAGAGAGAGAGAAAGAGACAGACAGACAGACAGACAGACGGACGGACAGAGAGAGAGGGGAGAGAGAGAGGGAGACAGACAGACAGACAGACAGACAGACAGACAGCAGACGCAGACAAACACAGAGAGAGAGAGAGTGAGAGAGAGAGAGAAAGAGAGAGAGAGAGAAGCAGAGACAGACACAGATACACAGACAGAGACAGACACGGAGAACATTCATTCTTCCAACGTAATGGACCTTCAACTCAAAGCATGGGTAATCGCTAAATATAAACCTGAGTAAATGTACAGTGTAAGACAGGTCTTCAAAATTAAAATGGCGGCTACCTGGAAGACAACTGTCAAATTAAACTCTTGTTTCCCTCCTGATCTGAGAGAGAATTCTAAAGTTTAATGAAACCCCAACAAATGCTGATTTAAAAAGAAAGAAAGAAAGAAAATGGCTGTGTGAGATGCAATCAAAAATAAGAAAGAAAAGAATCAGCAAAAGAAACACACACACACACACACACACACACACACACACACACACACACACACACACACACACACACACACACACACACACACACACACACACCACACGCACACGCACGCACGCGCGCACACACACACACACACACACACACACACACAAACACAGAAAAAGAGATACACAAACGCG
>JADBJO010000784.1:504903-509903 GCA_016801955.1 Conus betulinus | reverse complement strand
ATGCCCTAGGGTATCTTCTTATTTTCTGTATCCTGCCATTTGCTGGCTGCTGTAGGTGGCCATGGTACTTGTGTTTTTGTCCCTGTATGGTCTATCGCCATCTGTTACCTACATAACACAGCTTGTTCATTTAATCGCTTAGCAGTGTGCTGATATGATCGCAAGAGCATCTCGACAATGAAACTGATGCAATGACTTTTAAATGGAAAACAAACAGAGACAAGAACATGAGAATGCGGCTCTGAGACACAGAAAGAACGAGGGCAAGGAAGTTTGTGTGTGTGTGTGTGTGTGTGTGTGTGTGTGTGTGCGTGTGTGTGCGTGTGTGCGTGTGTGTGTGTACAGAGAGAGAGAGGAGAGAGAGATAGAGAGAGAGAGAGAGAGAGAGAGAGAGAGGAAGAAAACAGAGAGAGTCAGGAAGACAGAGAGTTTACAGAGAATACAGGGAAAGAAGGAGTGGCGGGGAATAAGATATGACTGAAGAAAGGAAGAACACATAAAAAGGAAGAAAGTAGAGGAAAGAGAGAAATAGAGAGAGAGAGGGAGACAGTAAAAAGAGACAGACACAAACATACAGTCGGATGGACAGACAGAGAGACCGCCAGAGACAGAGAGATAGACGCAAGCAACAAACAAGTGTGAAAAAAAAAAAAGAAGAAAAAGAAGAAGAAAATAATCAAGAAGCGAATAGGGGTAGGAGAGGAGGATGGAGGAGAGAGGAGACGACGACGACGACGAAGACGACGAAGACGCCGACGAAGAAGAAGAAGAAGAGAAGAAGAAAGAAGAAGAAGAAGAAGTAAAGTACTTCTTCGAGATACACAGGACATAACCGAGAGATAGAGAGAGAGAGAGAGAGAGAGAGAGAGAGGAGAGAGGAGCCCCCCCCCCCGAGAGAGAGAGAGAGAGATAGAGAAGCGACGAAAGAGAGAGCTAAAAGAAATGAGAAGAAGGAGAAGAGGGAATAACGGAATCAATCTGTTTGGTTTGAGAGATCATCGACTCAAACAAAGCATACAATGGGTTATACAAAAAAAACAACGAGTTAGTCAAATGCCCACCGCAAAACAGGCCACAACAAAAAACACCAACCAAACAAACAACAAACAAAAACGCTTCCTGGAATGCAGCCTCTTTCACGGACCCTCTGTTCAGTTCCTTTCATGGATCAGACAGAATTCGTGGCGCTTTCCCACACAAAAAAAAAAATGGTCAGCACTAATGCAAAGGTATTCTTCTTGATAATGCATTTTCTCCTTACTCGCCCTGCCTCTTTGGTAACTGCCGTGCTGCAAATGGCGGTACCAACTACACAGTAAAAGCAGCAGCAATGACGGCAGCAGCAGTAGCAGTGCTATCGATATTTTCAGCTCTCTGTTCTGTTATTTGTATGGTTTCGTTTTCCTACCACCGTGACTGGACACGTGGGCACCATTATGCATATGCATACCATTATATGAAAAACATCACGACAAAAAAGGACATGCTTTCTTCAATTCCTGACAATAGCTAGCCAGAGAGAGAGAAGAGAGATAGAGAGAGAGAGAGAGGAGAGAGAGAGAGAGAGAGAGAGAGAGAGAGAAGAGAGAGAGAGAAGAGCGTGAGAGAGAGAGATCCGAGAGAGAGATGTTTATTTGAGGGAAAAGGAATTGCTGCCACAGGTCAGTGGCTTTTTTTCATCCAGCCGTCAAACAATGAGCAGATACCTATATATGACATAAACCATTGCATAGAACTGCATATCAACTCATATACGACAATGAATACCATAGTAGTTTAGAATAATAGAACGCACTATGTAAGTAGAGGAGGAGAGTGTGGAGGGAGAAAGGGATGGAGAATGAGAGAGAACGAGAGAGAGAGAGAGACAGACAGACATACCAACAGACAGACAGAACAGACAGACAGACAGACAGACAGATAGATTCAGTCAGGCAGACCAATAGAAAAAAAAAAGACACAAAGACAGAGACATTGAGATTGAAAGAGTTTATACAGACAGACAGGTGGGCATACAGAGAGGCGGGCAGGTAGGGCAGATAAAGACACAGATGGAGACAAAGACAGAGACAGAGACCACAGAGGAAGTGAGAAGGAGGAGGAGGAGCAGGAGGAGGAGGAGGCAGGAGGAGGAGGAGGAGGAGAGAGAGATAGAGAGAGAGAGAGAGAGAGAGAGAGAGAGATCAGAGAGAGAGAGAGAGAGAGAGAGAGAGAGAGGGTCAGAAGATGAAACAGAGACAGAGAATGAGACAGAGGGAGGGAGGGACACACACACACACCACACACACACACACACACACACACACACACACACACACACACACAGATGGAGCGGGGGGTGGGTGGGAGGGAGCGAGGAAGCAGACGTGCTTTCGTCCTTGTTTGCAATTACTGCAAATGTTCTCATACCCAATGATTATGCAGTGACAAAAGACCCAAAAGCTCTCCATACCCCCGTTTCCCCATCCCCCGACCCCATCCTAATCCTCTCTCGTTCTCCCTTGCTACCTCCCCTTCCCGTCCTCACCCCAATCCCTCTTCCGCTCCTTATCCGACACATTATCGAGACTTTCCCCACTTTTCAGGCCATAAGATGAAAAGCCTGTGGTGGTAAATTAATTAGCGTCACCCGATGACAACCCCCGCTGGTTGAGTCTGATCAGCTCACTAACGAGAGTAAGGCTACTATCGGGGTTGCAGTGTGTTCGGCTGGCTGGCGGCTGGAAGTCCACCTGATTGTGTCTGATGATACGCAGAGAGAGGCACAAGCAATGAGCACTGAGATCGCTAACTGCTTTGGTTTTGATGTTTCGCAATTTTTTTTTTTTTTTTGCTGTCTGCACATGTGTGGTGAGGTCCTACCATCCCATCCCTCCCCTCTCCTCCCCTCCCCCTCCTTTTCTCTCTCCAATGACTCCCCCTGACCCCCCCCCTTCCCCCCCCCACACACACACACACACACACACACACACACACACACACACATCACACCCCACACACACCACCCCATACCTTTCCTGTCGACACTCCACGAAACCGTTTCGTTTTGCCTTGTTTGTAAGCCCCCTGACTCCTCTCTCTCTCTCTGTCTGTCTGTCTCTCTCTCTCTCTCTCTCTCTATCTCTCTCTCTCTCTCTCTCTCTCTCTCTCTCTCTCTCTCTCTCTCTCTCTGTCTAATCATGTCTTCCTTTTTTCAGTCATTTTTTTTCTGCACGTTCATTTATCTGTCTTTTCTAACTTTTTGTTCTTTTCGTTATTTTTTTTTTGAGTGTCTGGTTATCTCAAGTAAAAGCATGTTCACATTAAAACGTGCACACTCATAAAACAAAACACCACTTACACGTACACAGACCGACATGTACGCATGCACACACAAACGCGCGCGCGCGCGCGCGCACAGCACACACACACACACACACACACACACGCACACACACACACACACACACACACACACACACACACACACACACACACACACACACACACACTCAAGGAGCATTGCAACCCTCACTCCACTGCCATCATTATCATCACCGCCACCAAAACAACAACGACAACAACAACAACAACAACAAACAGCAACAGCTTCTTTAAGGGCCCTTAGTGTGGGCCCGTTAACGAGAAATCAAACCAGGGAGAACAAAAGCCTTTGGACTGGATACAAGTGAAGAGGGGAAGCAATCATAGAAGTGCAAAGCTACCGGAACATGAAAACAAAAAAGAACACCAAAGAAAATGGTGGAGGTGGAAGGGTAAAAAAACAACAAAAAGGAGCCAAAGGAACCAGAGGAGAAGCAGCTGATTTAAGATGAGGAGGAGGAAGAGGAAGAGCAGCAAAGGAGGAGGAGGACGGGGAAAAGGAGAAGTGGAAGGAGGAGGGAAGGAATAGAAGAATAAGAAGAAGAAGAAGAAGAAGAAGAAGAAGAAGAGAAGAAAGGGGAAAAGAAGAAGTTGCAGCAGGAGAATGAGAAGCAGGAGAAAGAGAAAAAGGAAGAAGCTTAGAGGTTAGAGGAGGAAGACATGGAAAGCGAGAAGAAGGAAGAGGAGGAGAAGGAATAGGTGGAGGAGGGAGGAAGAGCAGGAAGAGGGTGGAAGAAGAAGAGGAGGAGGAGGAGGAGGAGAAATTGTAGTGAAGGAAAGGGAGGAGGAGAAGGAGAAGAAGGACTGATGACAGGAAGATGAAGGACGAGAAGAGGAGCCAAAGGAAAAGGGAGAAGGATGAGGAGAAAGACAAACAGGAGGAGATGAAGCTTGAAAAGGGGGGGGGGGGGGGGGGGAATGAATGAGGAGAAACTGGAGTGGCAAGTAGAACGGGAGAACGACGAGGAGTGGGATGGCGAAGAAAAACGACGAACGGAGGAAGAAGAGGTACAATATGAAAGAGGAGTGATATGAAGGATGTAGAGGTGAGGCAAGGGGACTGAGGAAGTGGAAGAGGAGGAGAAGGACATCGAGGTGGTTGGTGCTCGGAGAGAGAGAGAGAGAGAGAGAGAAGAGAGAGAGAGAGAGAGAGAGAGAGAGAGAGGAGAGAGAGAGAGAGAGAGAGCACCATGAGGGTGGGACAGAAACGATTAAACTGCGATTTCTTTGAGACCCCCAAAATGACGGCCTCCAAGCATCCTTTGTGGCCCCTCCAGAAAGCTGCAGCAATATGACAGACAAGCGGATATGGACCAGCAAATGTGGAGTTTCCCAAACCCAGCCATTGATCAGGCCATTGTCACTTAGAGGACGGGGTGCCCACTAATCTCGGAGCTCTAATAGGTGCCTTTCATCTCTGCGCTAGTCCATGGCACACACACACCACCCACCCACATGCCTGCACGTGCGAGAGTGCACACACACACACACACACACACACACACACACACACACACCACGCACGCACACACACGCACGCACGCACGCACGCACGCACGCACGCAACGCAACGCACACGCACGCAAGCAAGCAAGCAAGCACACACACACACACACCACACACACACACACACACAC
>JADBJO010000784.1:492403-502403 GCA_016801955.1 Conus betulinus | reverse complement strand
CCCATAGCAACAGAGGAGTGGGTAAGTAGTTTGGCCTCTTGGTGGTTGGAGTTCCATTGCACACATTCGAGATATTCACCATTTCTTGATGATCCAGCTGGCTCTTTCTCTGCCTCCTGTTCACTGGTTTGTTTGCCACGCTTTGCTGATAACAGTGTCCAAAATTTAAGTCTGAAGCACACACACATAATGGTTTGTGTGTAGGTGAGGGCTGCGCGCAGGCAGTGAACAGATTTCGCTGCTCAGTGGGCAACAATTCTGTTGATACGCACAACGAGTGTGGTGTCTTGGCGAGCTTGGCGACCTAATAGAGCGAACAGAACTACAGCGAATGTGAATATTTTGGGAAGTACCACAATAACTATGATCTAACTTATTCCTTGTCCCCTCCTGCAATCATCATAAAACGTCACAACGTTATCAGAAACTCAGATCAAAATGTCTATAAATCAATCAAGAGTTTAATTTCCATAGCTCTAGAGCTGTCCTGGTTGAAGGTAAGGATTTCTGAACGCTTCCTTTGAATCTTACGCACGCTCCTCCAATTATGCGAGTGTTTGGTCTGTTTGCTGTTTGGTTCCCTGGCTTTTCGGATTGGGTGACGGGTAAGGAGTTCGGGGTGTTAGGGGTGTGAGGGGTGTGGGTGGAGGGTTGAATGGCTCCATAAGGTTTAGAAAACAGATCCCCATTCCGAGACTGGAAAAGCAAAGACAACACTTGCAGTGAAAACGTACTCGCCACTCTCGATGGCAGTGGGTGCCAAGAAAAAAGGCCCCATCAAACTTTGAAAGCAACTGCTTCACTGCAACCGACATCCGGTGCCCAGCTTCTCTTTTCCTGTCCCACCCAAACTATGTCCTCTTAACCCTCTCCTCATATGCCATGCGCTGTCCCCCCCCCCCCCCCCCCCCCCCCCCCCCCCCCCCTCCTGTCCATTCCCTCATCCTTACTGTTCGCTCCATCACAAAATTCCTGCTTTCATAATCGTTTGTTGATTGGTTTGTGTGTTTTCTTTTGCTTGTTGCTTTTGATCACCTTTTATTCCGACTCCAGAAAGGGTTTAGCAAGGCTATGAGAAAGTGAGAAGTAAGGGAAGAGTTTTGGTTTCTTTTTTTTAAGAAACAAATAAAACGAAAAGAAAGTGATAAGAAAAAAGTGAACAGTACTTGTATTAATTTTGAAAAAAAAAAACAACTAGAAACGTGAAAAAGCAGGGAAGAGTAAACGAAACAAAACAAACAGCTGGACGAATTGTGAAAACGGAAAACAAAACTTTTCTTTTCCTAAAGAATATGAAGAGAAATAAGAAATTTAACAACAACCGGGACATGGGGGCAAAAAAGGAAAAAAAAACGAATGAGACAAGTTCCTTTGACTAAAAAAATGAATAAAGAAATATACCTTATGACAGAGGAAAACAGAAAAAAAGAAAACGGAAATACTTAAATGTCAGCTTTCGGTGTGATACGAAAATGAAAACTCCATCGATCGATTGATTAAACAATCAACCAAACATATAACGAGTGACTTAAAAACTGCGTTATAGATTCCCCATGCCCACATGAAACAAGTACTTCTCCTTTTCTAGTGAAGTTCTTTTTTTTTAATTCTAATCAGGCAAACTGCAGCTCAGCATCCAGCACATTTCGCACTGCACCATTGACACATCTTCAATCAGGAGCAAAAACATCCGGGTTTTCTTTTTCCTTTCTAAAAAGTGATCAGCGAAGAAAAGGGGCTGTCTCTGATTTTTCCCCCATGCTCTATACCCATTCACATCCTTCTCGCATTTCATTCCTTCATTCAATCAGTGAATTATATTGTCTGTTCTTCCTAAAAAAAAATGCAAGCCAGTCAACGGATGAGTGAATAGTGCAGCGCTCCGGCAGCAGGAGACCATCAATGAAAAGCGATGACGAAGACAAGAATCATGACAGTGATATCGACAGGAACGGAACAGCAATGACGACAACACAGAAAGAATACCGGGGAGGGACAATATCGGCAGAAACAGGAATAGCAACAGCCGCAACAACTGCATCAACACGACGACTCCTTTCAACACGCAAACGCTGACTGTCTCTCGAAAACGTCTTGTTCCTTCGTCATCCTCAGACATAAAAGCATTACCCCAGTCCGTCTCTGAACAAATAGTAATCCTAATCTCTATGTCAACAAAGGATTATCTTTTGACTCGTCTGAGTCACATTAGTTATCCCTTCAAATAAAATCAAAACAACATGCGTTTCAAACACGTACTAAAAATAAGGATTTTCCTGACGAGACAGACAATATTTCAAGCCGGAGCTGAAATCACTTCATGTAGTAGTAAACCCGTTTGGATCCCGTTTTAGAACCACGTGGAAGGAACGATTTTTTGCATTGACGTTAGAAGATCATTCAACTGGAATCTGACCAGCAAGTCTCATTCTCCAGGTTCTGAACAGAGTAAACCCTATCTGATCTCAAAAGAATCAGCAATCTATCGTTTTTACACACTAGTCAGCATGGTGTCGTGGCTAGGGTAAAAAAAAAAAAAAAAAAAAAAAAAAAAAAAAAAAAAAAACTCGGGCTGGGACGTTATTGGCTTAAACCCCGTCAGAGTCGGTGTTTTTTTTGTTTTTTTCCAGATCCAGCCAGCTCATACCCAAGTTGTATAGGCTCAAATGGGAAGACTAGAACCACATAGTTGAGTTTTCTTCAACTCCGTGGACACGTATCTGACAGTGGTGCTGAAATAATCTAACCACCTCTGCAGGCGTCTGTATCTCCTTAGCCTTTTTGACGCTGGAATATATTGGGAGAACAAGAGTAATGTACAGCCCTGTCCTGCACACACAAACTAAAATGAAGCTCCCTGTCATCATCATCATCATCATCATCATCATCATCATCATCATCATCATCGTCGTCGTTGTCGTCGTCGTCGTCATTATCATCATCATCATCATCATCATCATCATCATCATCATCATCATCAAATCGTCGTCGTCGTCGTTGTCGTCGTCATCAGCACTTTTATTGAGTACCAATGAAATAAACAAACAAGCAAACAAATAACTAGATGAATAAAGAAAATAAGTAAATTGATAATTAAACAAATAAACTAATAAATCACGTTGCCCTTCATGCCCTACATTCACTGTGACCAGACAGAAAGAATTCGCTTAAACTGATAAATGTTTGTGTGATACGGGTCTGCTGCGTATAACCCCACCTACATGTTGCAGTACTACCTCAGCAGAGGGACCACAATTACCCTGTCCAGTTCTCAGTGGCAGAATTGAAGCAAAACCTGTGGGAATCAGGGGGGTTAGTGCAGTTGATTGCAGGTCTTTACCCAGCTCTTTTTTATGCTTTGGACGGGAGCACAGATGAAAAAAAAAAGAAGATGACAAAGAAGAAAGATTTGCGTGCCTGTTTGTCTGAGTGCGAAATGGAAGAACAACATCAGTGAAGGGACTGGCCGCACACTCAGCAACTGCCTGAGAGTATCTGAGAACCGGGAGAAGTGGAATATATGCCGGCTGCAAAGTTTTCTGTGGCGCCCCACCGGTCTTCAAGACCCCGGGATAGGTGATTGGCGATTGTCTGAGTGTGAGGTTAAGTTTTGTTTGTTTGGGTGTCCGAGTTCAGTTCTCTACGCCTGGGTCAGAGTAAGGCTTCAGGTTTGTTTGGCTGAGATTCAGAAATCAGTTTCATATGCCTGAAAGTAAGAGATCAGTTATTTTTTTTTTTTATTGAGTGTTAGAGTATGAACGACCATAGTAGTTCAATCTGTTCAACATATCCTAAAAATTAATGTAGTGTTGCCAGAGTATGAGTGGTTGACCCTTGTGTTCGCCATGACGACTTCTGGTGAATTCAACACTGAATCTTTGTAACACCGTAACGTTAAGTTCTCCCCGCATCCTCCTCCTTCCGTTCTATCCTCCCTCCAGCACTCTCGCCCCCACCCTCAACCCCCACCCCACCTTCGGCCTGTCCCTTGTTTTTTTGGTTTTTTTTTATTTGGTGGAAGTCACTCTTTGGGCTACGATGTTGAAATCGTTTTAATATAGGATGCGCCTATCGGGTAACTCACAAATTTCATTGCAGAATCCAGAATGAAAATAGTTAGCTAAAGAGAGAGAGAGAGAGAGAGAGAGAGAGAGAGAGAGAGAGAGAGAGAGAGAGAGAGAGAGACAGACAGACAGACAGACAGACAGATAGAGAGACAGACAGACAAACAAACAGGCAGACTAACGCATAGACAGACAGGCAGACCGACCGTCAGACAGACAGAGAGAGAGAGAGAGAGAGAGAGAGAGAGAGAGAGAGAGAGAGAGAGAGAGAGAGAGGGTGAAGGGAATGTATGTCGTCATTCCCTCTGCACCTTTTTCCTGCTCCATTCAAGGACAAAACCACGGCTCAATCTGAAAACGATTAAGGGCCCCATTCAGGAAGCGGCAACATAAACATGGCGCTGTAAAATAAAACGTCTGTCTCTCTCTCTCTCTCTCTCTCTCTCTCTCTCTCTCTCTCTCTCTCTCTCTCTCTCTCTCTCTCTCTCTCTACACACGCACAAACGGAGACACGCGCGCGCACGCGCGCGCAGACACACACACACACACACACACAACACACACACACACACACACACACACACACTCACTCACTCACTCACTCACAGAAACCCTTATACCCTTGCTTAGCATTCAGGGAGTATGGGGTTAGTGGGGATTGAGCTTGACGTGAACGGATGTGAGCTTTGACCTAAAATAAGGCACATCTGGCGCGCGTATCTGTGTGTGTGTGTGTGTGTGTGTGTGTGTGTGTGTACGTGTGTGTGCGCGCGCGCGCGCGCGCGCGCGTTCGTGTTTGTGTGTGTGTGTGTGTGTGTGTGTGTGTGTGTGTGTGTGTGTGTCTGTGTGTGTGTGTCTGTGTGTGTCTGTGTGTGTGTAAGTGTGCGCATGAGCGTTGACAAACCTGTTTGGAAAGTGTTCACTTCTATTCTTTCAAACACTCTGCTTCTCTCATGTTTTGCTGCTGCCATCCCCACAAGAGAGAACACGTTGCACATCGGAGCTATTAAAGGACGTCTCAGTTGATGGTGTGCTGACAGAGAAATCAGAACAAAAACCAAAAACCAAACAAAAAAGACGAAGAAAATCAAAACAAGAGAAAAACGTCAGAAGGGGAAGGGGTGAGAAGGGTCAAAAGAAAATAAAAAACAACCCTGTCACGATTCATTCTTAGAAAAGCTCTCCTTCCAGACGCTGCTATATAAATATGGCGCCGTAAAGAAAAAAACGGTATAAGGACACCTCTCTTCTCCTCTCTCTCTCTCTCTCTCTCTCTCTCTCTCTCTCTCTCTCTCTCTCTCTCCTCTGTGTGTGTGTGTTCTGATCTCATGGAGCCGTTCAGACCAGATTCATCTTGTTTGCATTGTATATTAAGGCTTTCAAGGAAAACGAAAGAAAGAAAATGAATCAAAGTGCTTCAAAGTTTTCTTCAAATTTTGCTTCTTCTTTATTTTCTCATTCTTCTCTCTTCTTCTTCTTTCTCTTCTCTTCTCTCTCTCTCTCTCTCTCTCTCTCTCTCTCTCTCTCTCTCTCTCTCTCTCTCTCTCTCTCTCTCTCTCTCTCATACAGAGAACACTGGGCATTTTAAAACAAAAACATTCTGTTGGAACATGACTTTAGATTTGTTTGGATTTCTCAGATTGTAGAGGTGAAAGTGCTTGTTTTTCAGGATTCAAAGATAAATTAATCCATCGTTTAAAGCTGAACTGTCACATAGCTACGGAAACTAAGGAACAGATGTCGATGGTTCGTTTGGCATAATGTCAGTGTGAACAATTTTTGAAGGTATGGCAGAGAGCAAGTAATGCGAGGTTTTTCTACATACCACACACGTTTTTGTGGCACCGATATTCATAACGGAATACTTTTTTTCTGTGTAAATGTATGGCATTTGATGAACTGCGCAAAACTATGTATTTTTACATTTAAATGCAAAAAAAAAAAAAAACGACGTTTTACGTTTAATCTTTTTGTAACAAACTTGTAATTTTACTCAAACGCAAGGTTTATATCTGATGCAAAATGATGGACAAACAGATGACGTTAATGTTATATATCATTATTTTTTTGAAAACCAGTTGACATTAACACAGAATGAATTGTTAAAAGCACGTATAACGTTTAACAGGATGTATTTCTTTTCACAGTTATTGTCAAAATATGAGTTCATTGAGTATTCATTTTGTGACACTAACAATATAACAGTTTTTGTCAACCCCACTTCTAAAAGACTCCCAGATAACGACATAACAATGTCAAATTGTCACCCCCTCCCCCATCTCTCTCTCTCTCTTCTCTCTCTCTCTCTCATCTCTCTCTCTCTCTCTCTCTCGCTCTCTCTCTCTCTGTGTGTGTGTGTGTGTGTGTGTTGGTTGTGTGGTGTGTGTGTGGGTGTGTGTGTACCAGGATACACGAACAGCCCATTTTAATAAACGTTCTTGCAATTTTTCAGTGCTTATCATGCTGATTGCCTGCTAGTATACGGGAGCACGCCATGAGTCTTTTCTTCCGTTTGATGACTCCATCTTACGTCTATAAATCGACAGCTCACATTTCCATGCAATTTTTGGCTTGCACTCCTAGCAATGAAATCGAAGTGTAAAGGCTGTAAAATATCGCATGCATTCATGTATTTGAATGGACTTGTTTTTTTTTCTCCAGTATTTGTTGTTTCAACATATGTTGTTTGGACAACAAGGTGTGTTTGAATGGACTTGTTTTACTCCAGTATTTGTTGTTTCAACATACGTTGTTTGGGCAACACGATCTGTATCGATTCCGTAGCAGATACAGGTGCAGGCTGTTCTTGTAACTATTGCCAGCCACCACCTCCCCCCACCTCCCTCCCTCCCTCCCTCTCTCTCTCTCTCTCTCTCTCTCTCTCTCTCTCTTTGATTTAAGACATAGTTTAATACATCCAAAACATCATAATAATCCTAGTGATTTCATATTAAGATTTCTTGTAGCATCACGAAAGACAAGTTAAAAATCTTGCTGTGTATCTTCGCAAAGTCTTTAAGAGGAGGGAAATAGCTGTATCTTGAAATATCAACTTTGTTGCTGTATGAATCTGAATTTGTGAATTGAATCTGTAAATGTGCGAATGTAATGTGTGTGTGTGTGTGTGTGTGTGTGTGTGTGCGTGTGTGTGTGTGTGTGTGTGTGTGTGGTGTGTGTGTTGTGTGTGTTGTTGTTGTTGTTGTTGTTGTTGTTGCTTTTTCTCGAATTTCCATTTTCTTCCTTTGTAAGTTGGTAAAAACTGTTTTCAGTCTTGCATTTGACCTAGTTCTCATGCTTATATTGTTATGACAGTTTCATTTATATTTGTATCATATATTCATTGTTATTGTTCACACCCCTTCACAAGCGGCTTTGGCCTTTTTTTTAAAAATAAAATTTTCGTCTATTCGGTTCTGTTCTGTTCTCTCTCTCTCTTATCATTTTATTTCCTTTTCTGCTGCTATCTTCACTGCCTCTGTTTTCCCTACTTTCCGTCCAATTCCCTTCCCTACATCTCTCTGTCTGATTCGGTTCCATGACGACATGACAAGCACAACTTTCAATATTACGTCATGTGTCACCTGCATGTGAGCGGGCCTTCAACGCTGTACGAAACGTGCCATGACTTTCCCAGTCAAATCTGCAGGCTACGTAAATCTTGTAGACTAGCCGAGTATTTTCCTTTGCACACCACCCTCGCCACAGTCGAAAGACCGCCGACGCTAGACTGAATCCGACACGTGTCACTTGATTTTGCCACGTATGACACGGGTAGCACGCACCCATGACCTCACACTTCGGTGTTAAAGCTGAAGACCTCAAACCGTTGAGAGATCGTCGTGTTTGACCCAATCTGCATTCTGCCACACAGCGCGTGTTGAGAAGTCCACAGCAAAAAAAAAGGGACCCGTCCTTCTCCTTGGCGTTCATGTTTTTTTTCTGACAACCTGTCGATCAGACAAACCTCAGAAACATGATATGTGGTTTAAGTCTCTAAAAGGACAGCACTAATCCAACACAGCTCAGATTCCATAAAGCTGGAAACTGTCATTGATAGTGTGTAAATCCCGACGCCTGTAGGAGAAGGGGGGGGGGGGGGGGGGGGGGGTGGGGGGGGGGGGTTACAAGTCTGGGGGGCCTCTTTTTCTCTGCCAGCCCTGTATCCTCCACCCACCCCATTCCCACCCCCTTCACTGTTCTTAGCCTGAGGATGGTGATGGAGTTACATAACTTGATCTTGTCGTAGGTTCATACACCTTCAACGTTGTTTTTATCACTGTGGTCAGCAGGTTTTAGTAGCGACCAGCAGGCTGCCTCATGAGTCTGAGGGTTTAGTCGTTTGTAATTTGCCTAGTATAGGAGTTGCTGAAAACTCCTCTGATAGATCTCATCTGAAGGCATACATATATACATTCATATATGAATACACATCCAGTTTTACAAAAATACATCATCATGCCGTGCATACATGCTCAACCTTATGCATCGTTTATACACGGAATTGGTTCACTTTGTTTGTGTTATTTTTTGTTATGAAGACCATGAAAGTCTCTGAGGTCTTCAAGTAAGTTTATATCTAAAAGAGCGTAAACATCCACAACATTAATGAAACGGCTTAATTAATAACAAACAGGATTTAGATTAAAACAAAATCACAAGAAAGAAAGAAAAAAAATGCGTATCTGAGAGGAATAAAGAACAATAATGAGAAAAAAAAAAGAGAAAGAAAGCAGTGAGAAAAGAGGCATAATAAAAGAGAAGGAGAGACAAACAGACATACAGACAGATAGAGAGACGGACCAGACAAGCAGACAGACAGACAGAGACAGGGAGAGGCAGGGAGAGAGAGAATCAGAGATAGAGAGAGATACAGGTAAACAGACAGTGACAGAAAAAGAGAAGGAACAAAAAGAAAGGACATAAAAGACAGACAGATACACATAAGAAATCGAGAAGAATGATTGGAGTCATTTTTCCATTTTAACTGACCTTCAGCTCAGTGATATGGGCCATACTGCAAACAAAATCTGGCCAGGTGCACACAACAAAACAGATCGTCCACAATGAAAGAAAATACCTGGTACACAATCCTTATTTTTACCAAAACCATGGCCCTTTTACTCTGAAAGTGCATTTGAGCGTTCACTAAACGTAAAGCGTAAACAGTAACAAGAAAGAAAAACAGAAAACAAGAGTGTGTGAGCGGCTATAAAAGAAACAGAGAAAGAAGAGGACGAGAAAAAGAAAAAGCAAAGAAGCAGGTACAAAAACAAAAAGTGTGTGTGTGTGTGTGTGTGTGTGTGTGTGTGTGTGTGTGTGTTGTGTGTGTGTGTGTGAGGAGAGAGAGAGAGAGAGAGAGAGGCGGTTGAGCGAGGGAGGAGAGACAGACAGACAAATAGACAGACTGACAGACAGACAAAGACACACACATCAGGCATGGACAGACACACACGGACGGGCACATGGACAGACACGCGTGCACAGAAAAAGACAGAGAGAGAGAGAGAGAGAGAGAGAGAGAGAGAGAGAGGCACACGGACAGAGAGAGGACAGACAGAGACAGAAAGACCTAGAGACAAAGAGAAACGAAAAAAGAAAAAGACAATGAAAGAGCGGGAGTATTAGGAGGGGGAAACTGTAGTCATTCTTCCGGCATACATAACATAACTCAAGCATACCATGCAACGAAGTACATCCCCAAACACACAGTACACACACACACACACACACACACACACACACACACACACACACACACACACACACCACGGAGAGAGAGAGAGAGAGAGAGAGAGAGAGAGAGAGAGAGAGAGAGAGGAGAGAGAGGAGAGAGAGAGAGGAGAGAGAGAGAGAGAAATACCTCGAATGCAGCCATTGCTTTTAACAAACTCTTATGGCCCTCCTGTTCCCTTAATGGATCAAAATTCATACTGGGT
>JADBJO010000784.1:467403-477403 GCA_016801955.1 Conus betulinus | reverse complement strand
TGCTTGTTCCGTTTCCAGGCAGAAATTCAAGGATTAGGTGTGTGAGTGTATAATCTTATTTCAGGACATAAGCTGACAGAGCACCCACTCTCCTGGCTGTTTCTGTTTTCTTTTTTTTCTTCTTATCTTGTCATGACCGTCTCCTTGGCAGTTGTCTCTTGACCTTGTTACCTCCTCTTTGGTGTTTTTTTTTTTTTTTCTCTCATTTTAATCTTTCCAACCTTTTCTTTTTTAATTCCCTATCAGTTTTTGTTTTTGGCTTTGGCTCTTTTTTTCACTTTTTTTTTGTTTTTTGTGTGTGTTCCGTCCGTCTTTCTTTTCTTTTTTCTTTTCCCCTTTGTTTGTTTCTTTCGCTTGTTCTCTATGTCAATTTTTGTTTCTCTCCGATCGTGTTTGTGTAATTTTTTTTTTTCTATGACACTTTGCTTTTTTCTTCTTTATTATCTACATATTTTTTGCTGTTTTAAGTTCCGTTCAACTCTAACGGCATCGCTCTCTCAGGCTGTTCATTCCGTCTCATCACATATATCCACACCTCACTTTGTGCAATCACTAGGCTGGCACTGGCAGTTCCAAAAGAGCAGTCAATAGCACGTTATCATAATGAATCCCTGTAGAGGAGACACAGCACTGCTGCCGAGTAATTCCAGTAGTTTTTCAGTAATGCCTGTTCTGATCCAAGCCACAGGCCAATGCCTACTAGGCTTCCAGTTGAAGATACAGTGGCGGTGCCAGCGTAAGTTAGCATTCCTCTTAGGACGCAACCACCTCCATCTAACAAATGGGACAGTCCACGTGAACTTGCTAGTGGTTGCAATAATGGAGACTTTAAAACGGGAATAGACGCGATTCCACACGCGGATTTTTGTTGTTCCGAAGATGGCATTCAAATCGAAACTGGTTTACCAAAGAGCGGATTTTTTCGTGGGGTTCGTGCTGCCTGATGCGGGTTCAGGAAGGGTGCTTGAATGGTGCTTTGATGCTATGGGGTTCTTTTCAGATCACATTACATTTCACGGGGGGTGGGAGCTTTCATGGGGGTTGTCATCACATGGTATCCACACCTCACTTTGTGCATTTCCTGTCCAAAAGAGTGGTAGAGCATATTTATAATATGATGCGGTCGCATAATGCTAAATCCAAGGACTTTCTTGGTGGTTGCAATATACATTCTCGAATCGATGCGGTGCTGCCTATATGATGCATTGGCATTGAGCCTAAGGTTCCAGATCAAACATTACATTTCCTGCACGGTTCATTGCATTTTATAATATATCATCGCATAAACCAAAAATCAGGATAAAATACACTCGAAGATGCGGGCAGGACCCAGAGAAGTACTGTCCTCCTCAACTGCCGAACAAACCAGCTGGGAGCAATCCTGCACCACCCTTGGAAACCTCCGCTGTTCACATAGGGTGCAGGCACGCCTGCAGAACTGTTCAGAAAATATAAATAACACTCTAGAGTCGCATCCATTAAGTAGATGGAATCGACCAGGTGGTTCCAGTCTTCTCAGTTGAGCTCATAGCATGTGTCAGCAGGAGAAGTTCATGGTCGAAAAAATGCCACTTATAAATGCCTCTGATATCACTAATAATGACCTCCCAGAGTTCTAGCCGCGCGCTTCTCCAGTGCCAGGCAGAGTGTTCTTCCCTGTTTCCTTCATCCTTTGTTGCTCCTTCGGGTATTTCTTTAATCTCTTGGCCATCTTTCTTTCTGTCTTTCTTTCTTTCTTTCTTTCTTTCATTTATGTCTCTTTCTTTCCTTTTTCCTAATCCTTCGTTCCCTTCACATTATTGGTACCCATTACTTTCAAAGTAATAGGATTAAATGCTGACATGCTAAATCGATGAACATCAATCAACAGAATGCCATCCATTTGTCTATTGAACAATACAAGAACGAAAATGCCAGTTTGGTGTGTTGCATTCCTCGTCAGCTTAAGGTAGTCATGGTCCATGTCACTTGTAGGCGAATTGAACAGCGAAATGTAAGCATATTTTTTATTGTTAAATACAACCGTTTCATTGCAACAATAGGTATTTTTGCGATGCGATGTGCGCGCGCGTGCACGCGCGCGCGTGTATGTGTGTGTGTGTGTGTGTGTGTGTGTGTGTGTGTGTGTGTGTGTGTGTGTGTGTGTGTGTGTGTGTGTGTGTGTGTGTGAGTGTGGATATTTGTGCACTAAACGTGAATGAAGTGAAAGGATTTAAGAGGAACAAAAATAAAATCAATGCAAAAGAAATCGGGGCATGCATGTGTTGTATGCCTTAAAATCAAGAACAATCCACAGAATTGATCCATAAATCAAATTTTAATTCACAACTCTCGATCTCTCTCTCTCTCTCTCTCTCTCTCTCTCTCTCTCTCTCTCTCTCTCTCTCTCTCTCTCTTTAAACGGAAACGTACGTTCCGCACATTATTTTTTTTAACGTATCCCGCAATACAAATAAACATGCGACGTGCAAATAACACTTGTCTTATACACAGTACGAAAACAGACAAGCGAATTTCCGACGAATATGACTGTCTCCTTCAAAAATCCCGAATAAAAGACATAATGAACAAACTAGAATACCCCAGACGGCTAACAACAGGAGATCTTAGTGATAAGGATTATCTGTGTGTTCATTCATGAGGATTATACTTCCCAGAGAATGTGAGCGGAGGGGGTGTGGCTTGTTCCTTGGAGAAGTTCTGCTGTGTAGTTTTCTCTATACTGCGTCTCCACTGACACACAGTCATACCACTGACACACAGGACCAGTCTGAAGAACGTCAGAGAAAACATCGGATGTTACTGGGCAAGACGAGACACACGGGCTCTGTGGACAGGTTCTTAACATCGCCTTCCTTTCAACATACTCTTTGTTCCATGAAGAAAAAAATACTCTCAGGATACATGCATACCAAAAGTGTGACCGGGAGTGCACGGGAAACTGCCCAGAAAGAAAAAGAAAAAGAAATCTTTGAAAGATTTGACTAAGATCGGATATAAGACTCTCCTTTGTCAACACAAGTGGTTGTGGTATAACTCACTGTGCCTTGTAAACATACTGGGGGAAGTTTACTTGCACAAGACAGATGTGTACCTGTTTAGCCAGCAGTTTGGGGGAAACCTGGCTTCCAAATGACTGTCCTTGCCTCTGAGATTGGAGTAAGGGGAGGAGAAGGCGCGTGAGGTTGGGGGGGGGGGGGGGGGGGGGGGGGGGGGGGGGGGGGGTACATCTGCTTTTGATATCAGGGAAGATATCTTGATTTCCGAGAAGAAGACCAGAACCGTAGAGGCGATGGCACAGACAGCTGAGGGGAGTTCCAACTGGATCTGTGGGAGGAACAGCTGGCATCTTCTCGTACAGATTGTTCTATTCGAAGTTAATTACAACTAAACAGAATTTCGAATCTGTGTCATGTAATTGTTATTGATATAAAACACATATTTACACGAGTTCGGATGTGAGATTATATAGATACGTGGTAAAGGCGGACAGCGGTAGGCCATTAGAACTATATCTCTCAACGCCCTTCATACAGTTCTTTTGGCCCCAAAGTCCTCGAACACGGTGAAGGGGGGGGGAGGGGGGGGGTGGAATGGGGAGAGTTACTTTCAATCCATAACTCTTGAATGCCTTTCTGCTGTTGCCTTTTTCTTTCGCGCTTCCTGGGTCAGAATCTGCACCTCTTAAATGACCGGGCTTCTGTTTGTTTCGAATGAGATACACTATTCATCTCTTGTTCGTCATCAGTCTTCAGAATTTCACACAGATGGTGATGTATAAACTGCTTTTATTTTACAAAAATGATCACAAGACTATCGGTTGATGATCCCTCTCCCCTCCGCTCAGGCGCTCAGTTTGCGAGAGGCCAAAGAAAACCTTACGCCGCATTAGAGAACGTCACATAACCCCGTCTCCCTAACCTCCGCTCCGGAGATGCGACTTACGTATATGATTATTATCGCCCCAGTGGAGAAATATACAAGCGTGCCAGCTACGCGAAAAAACCGTCTCAGAGTGCATTCCAGCTCACCACCCCTCCTCCTTGCCCCCTGCTATTTAATGCAATGGGGGCTGCGTCAAACCTCGTGCCAAGTCCTCGGATGTCGTGTTTTTCAGCCTGGATGGATGAGCCAGAGAATATTTGTCTCGGTTCTACATCTCCTAGTGGTTTGAAGAAAAAAAAGCTGCTCATGTTGACTTAATTATACATCAGAGAGAGAGAGAGAGAGAGAGAGAGAGAGAGAGAGAGAGAGAGAGAGAGAGAGAGAAGGCGCGGGGGTAAAGGGCACTGGGTGGGCAAAGGGGGGAGTGCGAGGGGAAGGAGGGGGCTGGGGGGGGGGGGGGGGGGGCTGAGAGGTAGAGTACGTGAGAGAGGAAGAAAAGAAGAAGAGAGAGAGAGAGAGAGAGAGAGAGAGAGAGAGAGAGAGAGAGAGAGAGAGAGAGAGAGAGACAGAGAGACAGAGAGAGACAGGGACAGAGACAGAGACAGAAAGACAAAGAGAACACTCCTAACAACACCCCCACTTCCCCGTCTCTCCTACGTTTGACTGCTTTTTTTTTAATCTCGGGTATTGTTCAGCTAAGCATAATTTTGACTTCATTTATCAACTTAATTGATATATGTTTTGTCCCGACCACGTTTACTGATATCGTATATCATGGGAGTAATCGTAATAGTGAATAAGAAATCAGGCTTGCATGATGAAAAAATTCGGGTCCATGACTCGAAGCTAATGCTACTTACGATACAAGTTCTTGCGCTTCTGCGGACACAAACCACTCAAAACAAACGCAGCGCGCCGCGCGCGCGCGCGCGCGTGTGTGTGTGTGTGTGTGTGTAAGTGTGTCTGTGTCTGTGTCTGTGTGCGTGTTAGTGTGCGCGGGAGAGAGCGCCCGTGTGTGTGTGTGTGTGTGTGTGTGTGTGTGTGTGTGTGTGTGTGTGTGTGTGTGTGTGTGTGTGTGTGTGTGCGTGCGTGTGGGTGCGTGTGTGTGTGTGTGTGTGTGTGTGTGTGTGTGTGTGTGTGTGTGTGTGTGTGTGTGTGTACGTGTGCGCGCGCGCGTGTGTGCATGTGCGCGCGCGCACACAATTTGTATGTTTTAAAGTTCTTCTGCCTCTAAACTAGATAAATGCGTATGCTCACGTATGACTGTGCACGTTGTTGTTGTTGTTGTTGTTGTTGTTGTTGTTGTTGTTGTTGTTGTTGCTGCTGCTGCTGCTGCTGCTGCTGCTTGCTGCTTCTGTTTTTCTTCTTCTATTTTGCTCGATAGTGTGTATGTGATATCTTTCTTGTTTTCTGTAAGAGAGAGGAGTATGACATTCTGTCTTAAACGTACAGGTCAACTAAACAAACATTCAAGCAAACAAATACACGAACAGGCAAAAAGACACTACCAGCAAAACGTCGGTTCACAAACACCACGTGTACCATCATTAGTCTTGACCTGATCGCGGTCAACGCCAGCCAGGGCATATTATAGCCTTCTTGGCCACACAATGCAGGTTCATTTCCCCGTGTGCCATGCTCTGTGACCTCACTCATTATTACTGGGAGCTGGCTTTGGCTGAGTGGGGGGCGCCAGCGCAGCCTCTGTGCATCTGGTGCCGCACCTACACCGAGATGCTGGGTTGCTAGGCTGCCACGACTGCACGGTTAATGTAATGGTCTTCTCGCATCCAGTCTCTCATGTGTCTGTCCGTCTGGTTTGGCTACCTGTTTTGCTGGTGCTGTCTGTCTGTCTGTTTGTCTCTGTGTGTGTATTTGTATGTCTGCTTTGCTTCCCTGTCTGTTTTTCTCCCTCCCTGTCTGTGTCCTCTGTTTTTTGTCACTCTCTCTCTCTCTCTCTCTCTCTCTCTCTCTCTCTCTCTCTCTCTCTCTCTCTCTCTCTTGCCTGTATGTCATTTTCTCTCCTTCTTTCTGTCTCTGTCTCCTACTCCTCTCTGTCTCTCTCTCTCAGTGACTCGGTCACTGCCTGCCTGCCTCCTCTCTCTCTCTCTCTCTCTCTCTCTCTCGCCCCTCTCTCTCTCTCTCTCTCTCCTCGAAAGAGAGAGATAGCTCTCTCTCTCTCGAGAGAGAGAGAGAGAGAGAGAGAGACAGATAGAGAGAGACAGAGACAGAGAGACAGACAGAGAGACAGAGAGAGGGACAGAGAGATAGTAGCAATGAGATGCATCAGCTAAAAGAAAGCGATCATACGAAACTAATAATACAGTGGTTCTCTGCCAAAAACAATAACCTGGTCACCACACATGATATGGCTACACCATCGCGTCAGAAGATTGTCGTGAGAGTGCATTTCAGAACAGATACGCATTAACATTGCCTCGTTTACGGCTCTGCCATACAGCAAGTTCAAGCGTACGATATCTTAAAAATTATGTCTGTTTGTCATATAAATCAAGGATACTCTCAGCCCGCCACCTCTCCGCTTCATCCATCCCCACCGCCATCCCTACCCTATCTCCAGCCCGTGCCCTGTCTCAACGTCATCACTAACGTCAATTTTAAGAACGACAATGCACACACACACACACACGCACACACAAGCGCTTGCGCCACACGTGCATTAAGAACGACAATGCAACACGCACACACACACACACACACACACACACAAAACAAGATTTCAAATCTTTAAACGTCGTTTTGGGAATAAATTTAGATCGTGTGTGATGGATTAAGGACTATTTTGTACACAAATCATATTTGTCATATCCACTCACTCCTCCTCCACCCAGTCTCTCCCGCCCTCCGACTCTCGTGATCAGACTCTCGTGACTTACGAACGCTTCCCAAGTTCCGGTTTTCACGAAGAACTGAACGCCGCAAGGAAGACGACATTGGATCTATTACTCGATTCTTCGTTATCCACTCATATATTGAAAGGTACCTTCTCTCCGTCACTTTACTGTCCACTCCCAACATTGTGTACTCGACTTTGAAGTGAAACTGTTTTCCACGAAAGATCTGTTTTCTCTCTGCTCATCTGAGCAGTTGTTCTCCGATCAGAAGAGAGCATTAACCTTTCGTGCCTGCCGCTATGCTTTCAAGTAAACTTTGCACGTCACAACACAATTGTGTATATATCCTAGACTGATTCTTCGAAGTTAGCTTGTGCCTCTGTGGTCTTCGAAAATTTCTGTCTAAGGAAGTTAATTTCTCTTTGTTTGTTCATTTGTGTTGGTTTGTTTGCTTGTTGGTTGGTTGGTTGGCTGGTTAATTTGGTTGGTTGGTTGGTTTGTCGGTTGTATTTACTCCATGGATCTGTACAAACCCCGAACGGGATACAAACTACCATCAGACCGTTCTCGTAACGTAGCTGACCTGGGTGCTTGTGACTACTTTGCCTGAATCCATGTTGATGTCTGCGTGCCTGTCTTCTGCCAAGTGATGGAATGGTAAAAGAGGTTGGCAGGAGGCAGACACACGTACACGGCTGCCTTCCATGCGAGTGACTCACAGCAGCCCTGGTCAGAACACACAGGAGATGATTGTTTTCATCAGTCCCAGCTGTGGCACGACCTCCGGCTGCGGGGAGGGGGAGGGGGATGGGATGAGATGAGATGAGGACCAGGAACCCCCACCCGTGTCTGCCTGTCTGGCTGTCGAGTCTGGTTGCCTGGTTGGAATGGCGTTCTGCTAATCATTCCACGCTTTGGCACGTTTCCTTGCTGGATGTGTCATGGGGCATCACCTTGCGTTGTAGCCAGGTTGTTTTCTTTGTTACGCGGCGCTTGTGGCGTGTCGAGCTGTGTTGTGCTACCTGAGGTAAACGTCTCTGGAAGTCGGTTGTCTTGTTTCGCATGTGTATTGTTCACTACCTCTATGCTGTCCGGCCCTACGCTGAGTGCTATGTATCACACTGTGTAGCCATGTGTGATGGTGAAAATGGAGTGGAATTAATCAATAAAAGAACAAACCGAAATGGAAAAGAATCCTTTCCCTTCGTCCCACATGTGTGTGTGTGTGTGTGTGTGTGTGTGTGTGTGTGTGTGTGTGTGTGTGAGCGTGTGAGTGTGTGTGTGTGTGTGTGTGTGTGTGTGTGTGTGTGTGTGAGCGTGTGAGTGTGTGTGTGTGTGTGTGTGTGTGTGTGAGTGTGTGTGTGTGTGAGAGAGAGAGTCTGTTTGTTTGTCTGTCTGTCTGTCTGTCTGTATGTATGTATGTGTATGTACGTATGTGTGTGTATATGTTTGTATGTCTCAAGTGGGTGAGGTTAGTGTTTGGGGAAGAGAGAGAGAGAGAGAGAGAGAGAGAGAGAGAGAGAGAGAGAGACGAGAAGGACGAAAGCACACACTGAGAGGAAAGAGAGAGAGAGAGAGAGAGAGAGAGAGAGACAGACAGACAGACAGACAGACAGACAGACAGACAGAGAGAGAGAGGAGAGTGTGTGTGTGCGTGCGTGTGTGTATGTATGCGTGCGTGCGTGTGTGTGTGCGTGCGTGCGTGTGTGTGTGTGTGTGTGTGTGTGTGTGTGTGTGTGTGTGTGTGTGCGTGTGTGTGTGTGTGTTTGTACCGTTGTGTTTGTAACTCGATGTTTGTTTCAATGTTTCCTTAAGTAAACAGGAGAGCAAAAGAAAACAGAGAGAGAGAGAGAGAGAGAGAGAGGAGAGAGAGAGAGAGAGAGAGAGAGAAGTTGGATGGTAGCAATCAGCAAATACAGGATCACTCTAGGTCTTCTCTCTAGTGATAAGTTTTTTTTCCCCCAATGCGGTTTTTTTTTTTCTTTGGTAAGAAGTCTGGTCCCGCGGTAAACCGTTTGTCTGGAACAAACAGAAGTAATTGGAAGTCGGGCTGAGTAGTGCACTGAAATGTACAACCACGGGCTAAAACCAGACACGAACTAATACCAGACACCCAGTATTATTATATTGGCCCAGCCATCGGCACCATCAGCGAGTCAGGGACCGCTCCAATTCTCCAAGTTTAGAGAGCTGTCTGCACACTCCTCCCAGACATTTCAGAAGGGTTGATAATATGCCACGAGAACTACTGCAGCATAGACAACTAAAGTCGGCAAGGAGTTGAGAACTGTTGGTGAGCGAATATGAAAGAACAGATTAAAAAATAACAATAAAAACGTGATCAAATAATTGGACGCAGCACAAACAGAAGTAATTGGAAGTCGGGCTGAGTAGTGCACTGAAATGTACAACCACGGGCTAAAACCAGACACGAACTAATACCAGACCTTATAATACTTCAAGAAAGAAAACCTGCAATCTTATCACACCTGAAAAAAAAAATCAGTAATATCAGCCTCCCAAGACAGGTGATATTGCTGGCTTTCTTGAACAGACTCGAAAGAATTTTTGCTTTAATCTTTGCGTGAGAAAACGTAGAGTTAAAGCCGAAAATGAGCACTCCTTCAATATCGACGTGATCGCGACCATATTTTCGTCGACTTCAAGAGAGCATATGACTATGTCTGACATGAAGATGACAATTCACGAGGTACTGTAACTTTTGCTCATCCAAGTCACCGAAGCAGCCCACAGCGAAGGAAACAGTACGGTATTGAATAATTTAAGAAGAAGAAGAAGAAGAAAGAAGAAGAAGAAACCGCTAAATGATGAAGGAAGTGCGCCAAGGACATCTCTTCTCTCCTTTTTTGTTCTTAATCAGCTTGGGAAATATATTGATGAAATGCTTCTGCTGTTCAGGATCTTCCATTTCAGATAAGAGCTACCTTTGGGCTACTAACGTTTCACTGATGTCATGGGCTTGTTTGTAGGTAACAAAAAAGAACTCCAGGATCACACCACCGCTAGGACGGAGGAAGCATCAAGTAAACAGTCACTAAATGATAGTTAGCGCACAGAAAAACAACATCTTGGTCAACAGACAAGATAACATTCAGTGGTCAAATCCCGTCGAACAGGAAGAAGCTAGAATTAACCAACATCATATCTCTCCTCTCTCTCTCTCTCTCTCCTCTCTCTCTCTCTCTCTCTCTCTCCTCTCTCTCTTCTCTCCTCTCTCTCTCATCTCTCTCTCTCGTTAA
>JADBJO010000784.1:457403-462403 GCA_016801955.1 Conus betulinus | reverse complement strand
AAATGAAAGAGCCATTTCACTCAGTCAGTCGACTCAGACTGCGAAGAAGAGAGAGAGATAGAGAGAGAGAGAGAGAGAGAGAGAGAGAGAGAGAGAGAAGAGAGAGAGAGACAGAGAGAGAGACAGAGACAGAGACCAGAGAGACATAGAGAGAGACAGACAGACAGAGAAAGACAGAGACAGACAGGCAGAGACACACACATAGAGAGAGAGAGAGAGAGAGAGAGAGACAGAGAGAGAGAGAGAGAGTAGAGATGAGAGACAGAGAGAGAGAGAATCTCATCAGATGAATAAAAGGAACCGTTTCATCCAGTCAGTTGACTCAGACTTGAGAGAGAGAGACAGAGAGAGAGAGACAGACAGACAGACAGACAGACAGAGACAGAGAGAGAGAGAGCAGACTTGAGAGAGACAGAGAGAGAGAGCGAGAGAGAGAGAAGAGAGAGAGAGAGAGAGAGAGAGAGAGAGAGAGAGAGAGTCCAACCGTTAAATCTCATCAGATGAATGAAAGGGGCCATTTCACTCAGTCAGTCGACTCAGACTGGGAAGAAAACCTACAGAGAGAGAGAGAGAGAGAGAGAGAGAGAGAGGAGAGAGAGAGAGAGAGAGAGAGAGAGAGAGACAGAGACAGAGAGAGAGAGACAGAAAGAGAGAAACCGACAGACAGACAGACAGGCAGATAAACAGACAGAAACAAGATAAACAGACAGACAAACAGACAGAGCGAAAGAGAGTGAGACTCACAGGGAGAGAGATGTGGATGAGGTAGTGAGAAAACAGGGACAGAGACAACGTCACAGACAGGAAGAAGAAGACTGGACAGAGTCTAAAATATAAAATACGGCTGATAAATACAAATAAACACACAAAACACAGTCCTGAGTGACACTTATATAACACGATACAAACAAAAATGACAGCGAACATTTGACAAATCTAAATGCCCAAATCAGCAGTGTCCAGACAGCAGTCACCATTTATCATACACCCCCCCCCCTCCCTCCCCCCCCCCCCCCCCCCCTCCGATACACGCATGCACGCACGCACGGACACAAGCACGCACGCAGGCACGCATGCACGCACGCACACACGCACACACGCACGCATGCGTGCGTGCGAACACACACACACACACACACACAACTTTCCCTCCTTCGTAGAGGCTAACCTTAAGGTGTCAGCTTATTCATTGCTTCAAAGGAATAAATGAAACCGTCCGTCCTTCATTGTCAAAGCAGTAAAATAAGCTAATGTGGCTGACTTAATTTAGAAGTTGCAACTTGAACTTACTGTCATTGTGTGTGTGTGTGTGTGTGTGTGTGTGTGTGTGTGTGTGTGTGAGAGAGAGAGAGAGAGGGAGAGAGAGAGAGAGAGAGAGAGAGGTAGAGAGAGAGAGAGAGGAGAGAGAGACACAGAGACAGAGAGACGTGAGAAGACACACAGAGAGACAGAGACAGACGTTGCAAAGTGAAGGAATCAAGCCACAGCTTCAGATGGAGACATGATTTTCTTACACACACACACACACACACACACACACACACACACACACACACACACACACACATACACACACACACACGCGCGCGCGCACGCACGCACGCACACGTACACACACACAAACACACGCGCGCGCGCGCAAGCACGCACGCACGCACGCACTCACGCACGCATGCACAGAGAGACAGAGAGAGAGAGACACGCAGAGAGAGAGAGAGAGAGAGAGAGAGAGACTTATAGCGCAGAGCTCAGGCTTGTACTCGGCCCCTTTATCCACAATCCGTGGAGGTAACAAATGGAAGGGGGAGTGGCAGAGCCAGGGGAGAAAAGTCAAGGGGCTGGGAGCGGATAAGGAACGAGGGGGAGTACGGATAGGAGGTGAAAAAGATAAATATATTCCAAATCAAAATTTTACAGTCTTGACAATCTCTTGTAAACTTGAATACGTATTAGAAATTCTAATCAAAGTATCTTAGGATACTGTCCTGGTTAGTCAGCATTTCCTAAATGTCTGCAGTGATAGGAATCACGTACGTCTGTCGTTCTAACACACACACACACACACACACACACACACACACACACACACACACACACACACACACACACACACACACACACACACATATATATATATATATATATATATATATATATATATATATATATATATATATATATATATATATATCAGAATCTGTGGAATCTTTTTGGAATCTTTGTCCTTCTGGTGGTATATATGCAAAGATACAGAATATCTTTACCTAATCCAAATAACTCTTTACTGCTCAAAAAACATGCTACAGTTAACATGATCCATATCAATACTTTTTAACGTACGGGAAAAGATCATTCCTTACCAAACAAACAAGTCCTCCTGATCGTCTACCATGTTTAGTAAATTTAACGGCATGTTTAACAAAATAGTCTGTACCCAGTAAATAAGTCCAACTGACAGTCCTAAATGTCTTAACTAAACAAACAAAATTGAACTGACAAACATAAGAAATGAAACCAGAGTCATATTTTTGATAACAATCCGTTTACGTTCCACAATTATAAAGAAACACGTTTTAGTTTTGCGCTCCGTGTGTGTTGCACGTGCTTACTCACGCTGTCACGACACGACACAGCAGAGGTCAAGCGTGTCACCGACATGAGGAATAGGTGAGCGTACAGACGGTGTTGGATTACATTTGTTACCTCTCGTGCTCCTATCAAAGGGAAAATTAAGTCCAGAAAATGGCCAACCAAAATCCTATCTGGATTCACGCAAACTGTCCCCCTCGCAAGGAAGTATTTCTGACCATCAATGAGTAGGTGGTCAAACACCATCTTGGCCCTCTTCCCATCATTTCTGGCTTTTTTCAGGTGGGAGACAGTTTGCGTCTTATCTCCCTAACTCGGAAGGAGAAGTCTTCCCCTACAAAAAATTCTAGTAACCTGCAATTTTTTTTTCTTCACACTGAGAATTTGCACTTTGTATAAAATGTGCATCTTGCGATCATCGGGGAATCTGGTTTGTTGCTCAAATGATGGACCCTGTCAAATTGGATGTCACTGCTTATGTTCAGCTTATTAGCAATGACGTCACGTAATTTGGTTGCACATTGTTCATTGGATTCGTTTTGTTCTCTGTCTATTCCATGAAATATTAGATTATTCCTTTTGGATCTGCCCTCAAGGTCGTCAGTCTTTCTTTCTAACTGTTCGACTCGAGAGAGCAGATCAGAGGGTTTTTTTTTTTTCTGTAGTTTGATTTTCTTTTTTGCAAATCATCCACCTTTTTTTTTTCAAGTCCAACATATCATTCTGTAATTCAGCATACTGTTCTCTCAGTCCTTTCACATCGTTCCACTTCATCGAGCTTACTGTTTGTTGTGGCGTTCTGAACTTTCATGGACTGCAGTATCTCCACAACATCAGCAAGGGTAGGCTGCCGGGAAGGTGAAGGTGTAGACTGCCTGCTGCCCTGGGATGTCGCGGTCCTGTCCCAGCTCGTCCGTCCACTGCTGCCCAGTGCCTGCCTCAGGCTGTCCTTGGGTCCGGGGTTCTGCTCCACGTCTCCGCACCTCATCAGCAAACCGCCCCAGAACAGTAAGGTGAGGAGCAGGCCAAGGGTGACACCGTCCAGCCTGCTCCGAAGTGTAAACATGGCGATGCGCGCGGCTTTCTTCTCCCCTGGCCCTCTTCATCATGAACGACATGAAAACTGTCAAAAAGCAGCCGCATGTCGCTCGAAAAGCGAGTGGAGTGGACGGCATGTCTCAGGATGATGAATCCGCTGGCAGAAAATGGCAACCCCGACTGGCTTCTGTCTTCGTCAAGATGGAAGAATCGGCGGAGCGTTGAACATGCGACTTCTGCGCTTCAGTGTCAGGTCACGCCCCCCCCCCCCCCCCCCCACACACACACACGCGCACGCACACACCACACACACACACACACACACACGTACACGCGCGCGCGCGCAGGCACGCACGCACGCATGCATGCAGAGAGAGAGAGAGAGAGAGAGAGAGAGAGAGAGAGAGCTTATAGCGCAGAGCTCAGACTTGTACATCGGAGATTGTCCACAATCCGTGGAGGTAACAAATGGAAGCGGTAGTGGCAGAGCCAGGGGAGAAAAGTCAAGGGGCTGGGAGCGGATAAGGAACGAGGGGGAGTACGGATAGGAGGTGAAAAAGATAAATATGTTCCAAATCAAAATTTTTTAGTCTTGACAATCTCTTGTAAACTTGAATACGTATTAGAAATTCTAATCAAAGTATCTTAGGATACTGTCCTGATTAGTCAGCATTTCCTAAATGTTGTCTACAGTCACTGAAATTAGGTACGTCTGTCGGCCTAACATCCTAACACACCACACACACACACACACACACACACACACATCAGATCTGTGGAATCTTTGTCCATTACAGAATGAAGTCCAGCTGGAATTTTTAGACTTTTTGGCGTAATCTTTCATCATAACTACTTTTATGTTCTGGAGTTTTGCCTTCATGTCGTTATCTGTATACCTTTGTCACTTCATGGAGGACCGTGTTCCTAGAACGACAGGTATGGATGCACGTTTGTCTGGATCCGGATTCGAGAGCTCTTGGACCGCCATGCTACCTTTTGGCGGAACGGCCGATGCCTGAGTAGTGTTGGCCACAATGGTTTGTGCTTTCGTAGGAGTCTTGTTGATAAAACGAAGATTTTCAACCTGTGCTGTGTGCCTTCTCTGTCTCTACCGTAACCATTCCCGTAGTTGTTCTGCACGAAGGGTCAGTCTTCTTCATTTTCTCCGGGATCAGTAGTGTGATGCCGTTCATTTCTGATGTCCATGGAGGAGCAAGTTAGCCGTCTGTCCTTAACAGGCAGTTTGTCGTCATGAAATGCGATCTTGCCGAGTCCACGATGGAACTCGACCACGTCCCTTTGCCGTGTAGTCAGGTCGGAGGCCACTCCTATGCCACTTTCTCTAAGGTTGTCTCTGAGGTCTTTGTCACCAA
>JADBJO010000784.1:434903-444903 GCA_016801955.1 Conus betulinus | reverse complement strand
AAGAAGTATTTTTCCAAGGTGATTTTATCTGAAGTGAACAAGGAAAATACACAAACAAAGAGGCACCACCACTGCCCTCATTCTTGTACGTAATACCAACAGACGCATATAAATAAATGAATGAATAAGTACATCAATACACAAACAAATAAATAAAAAGGACACTGCTAAACGACATGTGACTGAATAATAAACTACTCTAACAAACAAAGAAATGAATCAATGAATACCAAATAGATAACTAAGTAAATACGTCGTTAAACATAAAAGTACATAAATGACTGAGTAAATACCTCAATAATCTCTACTGAATATCAAACCACCAGGCATACGATGTTTTTCGTATGCAAAGATTACTTTCCGTTGTCAATTATATGCAATACAAAAAAAAAAAAAAAAAAAAACTACAGCAATATTCCATTCCCATTTTCCTCAAACAGCAATGCTACCATGACCATGACAATATGCTCCGCAAACGATCAAGAAGGCCAATAAAGGAAAAATAAAAGGATCAACGTCATACAGCATAAAATTAGCAGTTGTTCCCAAAACTCTTTTTTTTTAAATCTGAAGTGAAGACATTATTGCCACCCGACTTAACAGATGTTAAGTTATGAAGGTAAGCACTCGTATCCAAGGAAGGCAAAAGCATACATGCTCATATGCAAGACCAGGTTATCATATTT
The DNA here is from genome assembly GCA_016801955.1 of Conus betulinus. Taxonomy (NCBI): domain Eukaryota; kingdom Metazoa; phylum Mollusca; class Gastropoda; order Neogastropoda; family Conidae; genus Conus; species Conus betulinus. Next base: position 444,217 of record JADBJO010000784.1, on the reverse strand, counting down.
CCATTTTACAATTGCCAGAAGAATGAACTCCCACCTCTGTCTCTCAGTCCTCCTACTGTTTCATCAACACGTCCAGTCATCTGCCTCCTCGTCTCACCATATTATTGGTATGGTTTTGGCCGATTATGTGTGCGTGTGTGTGTGTGGTGTGTGTGTGTGTGTGTGTGTGTGTGTGTGTGTGTGTGTGTGCGTGTGTGTGTGTGTGTGTGTGTGTGTGTGTGTGTGTGTGTGTGTGTGTGTGTGTGTGTGTGTGTGTGCGAGTTATAGTAACAAAGAAGGAAGACAGCTTTTGCTCCTCTCATCACAAAATTTACAGGCACAAAACTTCAGTCTCAACTGCTTGTGGTACTCATGCACATAAGACTTATTATTCAGATAATATGCTCACGACTTATACAACTCTGGAAAACTGACAACAAGGAAGAACATTCCTGAACTTGCCCTCAGATAGATACACAGCAACTATGGCAATGAAAATATAACTGAACAAAACAGAAAAGAATAAAAAAAAAACTTTCAAAATGCGTTCCATTCTGCTTAACACTAAGCCACCAGGCACCACAATGTTTGCTCTGTGCAAAGACCTCTTCCCAAAGTCAGCCCAAATTCCAATGACATTTCCATGCCCTCTCACTTGGAAAGCGATGCTGCCACGACCAGACAGTATGCTCTGTAAACAAATTCTGTAATCGACTGGAATGAGGCACACAAAAGAAAAAAAGGCCCCCTAGAGCTCAACAGCCGACAGAAGATTAGCAGCCATCCCCTGTGCTCTCTCCACGGACCTGAAGTGTCAACATCACTGCCACTCGATGTTACAGATGTCGGGTTGTGAATGTAAACACTCTTATCCCAGCGCGGTAAAAGCACACAGATACACATGCACACGAGCCCAGGCTATAATATCTCCATTTTTACAATTGCCTAGGGGAATTAACTCCCACCTCTGTCTGTCACCCCTTTCCACGTTTCAGCCAGACAGCCTCTCGTCTGCCCCCTCACTTCCCCAAAGTCGCTCTACACTTTCAGAGATTGTGTGGGTCAGAGAGAGAGAGAGAGAGAGAGAGAGAGATTCATTCTCTGTGTATGTGTGTGTGTGTGTGTGTGTGTGTGTGTGTGTGTGTGTGTGTGTGTGTGTGTGTGTGTGTGTGTGTGTGTGTGTGTGTGTGTGTGTGTAGAAACTCACATCAAAACTAGCTAGCCTCTCTCTCTCTCTCTCTCTCTCTCTCTCTCTCTCTCTCTCTCTCTCTCTCTCTCTCTCTCTCTCTCTCTCTCTCTCTCTTTGTGTTAAAGCGCCAAAGAAAATCATTTAGCGTATCTTACTTTGTTCCTCTGCTCTCATTGGCCTGAAACACAACCCAATGCAGTCAACGTGCTTGTATGCACACTCATGTGTTCCAAGGAAAGCTGGTTTGTTTATTCCCATGACAAATCACAGGGAACATCGTCTGGTGGGATCTGTGCTTGTCTTTACAATGAGGTTTCATCTAGTCATTCTCTTTTATAGAGACGCATAAAGTCAGTGTTGGAACAAGAAAAACTCTGCTTGCCTGAACATCACACACAGATTTGTGAAAAAAAAAAATGTCTGGATGCTGGTATTTGTCATTCGTTTCATTTTCTGTGTTGTTAATTTTTCTTATACAACTTGTGAAATCACCCACTTCAAATGGGGTTTATGCGTTGTTTGGAAAAAAAAATCTCTCTCTCTCTCTCTCTCTCTCTCTCTCTCTCTCTCTCTCTCTCTCTCTCTCTCTCTCTCTCTCTCTCTCTCATGTAAAATGTCTTCCTTAAAAACGTAAAATGGAAAAGGAACGACAGAAGAAAAAAAAGAAAAGAAAAAAGAAACCAATGATTAGAAATCGTATTAAACTTTAAAGACAACACCCCTGCTGCTTGATGTTTTGCTTCCTCTGCCGTTGCTAAGTAACCAGACGTCGGGAAAGAGCGACGATACCTGAGATGTGCTCACCAGCACACGATCAATCAACATCTGTGGCGACGACCACCATATCAAACCCAGGGTGAAAACACTGAAAGCTAGGGAATCTGCTTTATCACTGCAATAAAGGTGGGGAGAGGAGGAAGAGTAGAGACAAAGGGGGAGGGGAGGGGGGAGATAAAGAAAGCAAGTCAGATAAAGACAAAGAAAAGAACAAAAAAGTAAAGAAGTCATGTGAGAATAATTGACGAGAAATCGATTTTATGTTCTTTAACTAAATAGGTATGTGGGAGAGCGAAGACCTTCGTCATGGTCAAAAGGACTTAGGGATCTGACTTTTGGTCCAGGTCCTCACGAGAACGTAAGCTCCCCCGCCCATTTTACCTCTCCTTCATCCACCTTCTCTCCATACAAAACTGATCTACTCGCTAAAGAGTGGTAGACAAACATAGGATTCGTATGTAGGCTTTTATTCGTATATGTATTCATACACATTTCCGCATGAGAATGAGGTCACGAATGACGACAAACTTAGGATCTTCTTAGGCTTTTTTCGTATCTTCTTCTTCTTCTTCTTCATGAGAATGAGGTCTTTGACTTCTTCTTCTTCTTTCTTCTCTTCTCATTAGTCTTCTTCTTCTTCTTGTCTTCTTCTTCTTCTTCTCTTCTTCTTCTTCTTCTTCTTCTCTTTTCTTCTTCTTCTCCTTCTTCAAGCCAAAAGTAATGCAGAGATATCATTACTTCCCATCATTTATTTTGTGCGTGGAATAAACAAAAAAAGAACAGAAAAAAATTTTTAATAAGAACAAAAACACTTTTACTACACACTTTTAATATCACATAAGAAATGACACTTCATATATAAATATTGATTCATAGACAGTAACTCCATAATGCCCATGTCCAGTAGAAAATGTATAACGATCTTGCTAAACGTATGCCTGGATACGCCTTCGATGTACATTTTCATCCAGGATCCACATCAAATTTTTAATGGGTTTTTTATCTTTGGGCCATATTCCAACTGTCCGACATTTTTTCATAGGATATGTTCTGTTGTTAATCCCTGCTGACAAGTAAACGGACAATCAATTCCTTGGGAAGGTAGTGACAAAACACATGTGGCAGGGACTGTCAATTTGACAAGGAGGTGAATGTAGCAGGAGAGAGTTTACTTTAGCTGTATTCATTAAGTCAGAAGGCCATTCAGGAGAGGAGAGGACAGTCCTTCATCAAAGTTTAAAAACATTTTTTCCTGTCCCATCTTCTGTGCCACCTTAGTGGCATTGCATCCACGCTGCTCATTCCGAGCGCCCCTCCATAGCCACAGACCTAATCCTGCCTGCCGAAGTCCCGGCACCGGCAATCCACAGGGAGCAGTCAATGTCAAGTAGCAACTCAATGCAGAAGACACTGCACTGCTGCCGAATCACCTCGGTGGAGTTCAGTGATGCCTGCTCTGATCCCACATACGCAGGACATCACCTACTAAGACCCCCTACAGACGACAATATTTGCTTAGTCGCGGAGCCTGCGTGTGTGAGCTCTCACGCCGGAGGGCGCCACCACGCCCGTGCAACGACAGCCCCTATGCATTTGCCAGTACAAGTGAACCCAACGGAATCACACCAAGGCCATAGATGTGGAATGGACATCGAAACTGAGGTCGCCATGAGAAGAGGACATGAAAAGGCCTCAGAATTTCACACTTTTTGTTTTAAAGCTGATGAATGAGAACGACGATAATGAAGATGATACATCGGATTTTGATTCCGATCTGACCCTGCGTGACAGGGCTATACTCTACGCTTATTTTCATAATATATGCCGGTGTCAGCCAGGCCCGAGAGATACAGACACCTGCGGTGTTGGTCATGAAATTTGAGCAACACTCTCGGAGACGCATCCATTTAGTGGATGAAACTCGTCCGTGTGGTCTCAGTATTCCCAACTGAGCCCGTAGGAAACACTACTCTGGATAAGAGCCGGTCGGAAAAGACAAATGCCACATGGCTCTGATGGAAATCGAACCCACGACCTCCTAACCAGGAGTCCGCGACGCTAACCACTTCGCCATTTCTTGCTGGTTGTGTCCACCCTTTTAGTCACTTCAAGCGGAAGCATTTTCCCCTGCAGGTTAGACAGAAGTAGGTATGGACTGAAAACAGTTACGTCCCTTTTCTCTCCTTAAAACAGGGTTGAGAAAACTTGAAATACATCAACATATTCGTCACCAGTATGCATACAACAGTTTTCCTTAGCGGACGCTGGACTCGCTGTTTATTCCAAACTTTCACAAAAATGCAGTGGTTTTGTCCTCAAGTTCCTTTCTATATTTTTACCAGGTTTCGTTGAACATCGAACAAGTGATCAAGTAGTCTCGCCGAAAAAACTGCCTAAAATACGACTAAACACACAAAGACACATTACTTGAAACAGTTTACGTGTAAACTGATAGAAGGAAATTGTTCCTCTGCAGGGCTGAGCAGGAGGTCATCAATGCGATTTCTCTTTCCGACTGGCTGGAAGTGGTTTGACTGAATCTACATTGAACATATTACGATTGTAGCACCAGGCGTTAGTCACCCCGCATCAAGATGAAACTGTGTTGCAGTTGGCCAGTATGAATAATCTATTGCAACAGACTAAATTATGTTGCTTTCAAAGTATGGCGACAGCAGGTGGAAACTGAAACACACACTTTAAAAGGAATCTAAAGTAACTCCGCGAATTAACATGAACAAAAAACAAAACAAAAAAAAACAAAAAAACAAACACAAAACACGACGCATTTCGACCACTTAAGTCTTCTTCAGGCAAGAAAAAACAACATTCACGACAATGAAAATGCCCATCTTGCGCAGAGTGTGAGAAGATAAGTGATTGCTCGTTCTTCGTTTTTTCATTGTCCTGAATTCTGTTTATCTTGTCTAAAGAAGACCTAACAGGTCGAAACACGTTATGGTTTTTCTTGCAATGTGTTTGTCTATATTAACCGGCGGAGTTACTTTAAATTGCTTTTGAAATTTCAAATTGTATATTACACCAGATCGACTGTGGTTTCTCCAATGGACGACATATAACCCTACCAATCTTCCATGTAACTGCACCTGTCCCGTTATCCTACCTCCCTTGGGCTGGTTTGTCATGGAAAGATCTTTGTCACCTTCGGAGCGATGCACACCTAAGAACCACCATCAGACATTGTCAACATGCACGTGCAGTTTTCTGTTTTACTTGCAAAAAAAAACAATGTGATGTTCTGAGAGCCGGGAAGTAAATTTCCCTGATGCGCAACCACCCACGGCTCTCCTGAATATTTGGAACGCACAGTGGCATTTCTGTATCCCTCATCCCCCCCCCCCCCCCCCCCGCCCTCACCCCCCCCCCCCCCCATATCACTGTCCTTGATGCGACACCCACTCGTTTCTAAACATTCCTCTCAATTCCATAAAACATTAAAGGTACCCCAGTTTAACAAACAAGCAAGCAAACAAACAAACAAACAAACAAACACCGAAACAAGTAAACAAGCAAAACACCGTTCTAAGCGCTATATGATGCTGAACGCGCAGACAAGCTGGCATTATAATATTTTTTTACCGATTCAGATTAAATATTAAACGTCGAGAAGCAGCCTTTCAAAGGGAAATCATCTAATGTGTTTTGCCAAGTAGGTGGAAGGGGAAAGGAAGGGGAAGGAGGGGATGGGAGGGGATGGGGGGGGGGGGGGGGCAGGGCCGGATCATTTGATGAGAGGAGGGGGCTTCCAAAGGGAGAGACGGGTATCCTCCCTCAATGGAAGAAGGGGGTAAACATGCCCAGGCATGAAATGACTGTGAAGCAGCAGCAAAGCAAAACGGAATTTTTTTTTTTATTTAAGAAACAAAGATAGGGGAGGAAAGGGGGAAAATGGAAGAGGGGAATTTGTAGTAGTGGTGCTTTGGTGCTTGTGTGTGTGTGTGTGTGTGTGTGTGTGTGTGTGTGTGTGTGTGTGTGTGTGTGTGTGTAATGTGCGCGGGGGAAGGGGGTTTCTTTCCCTCAAATTTTCTTTAAATAAAGTGTGGGTGGGTGGGTGGATAGTGGATCGTATTTTCTCCACTCCATCCTCCGAATTAGTTACATGGTCAAATTTCAGGGGGGGGGGGGGGGGGGGGGGGGGGGGGGGGGGGGGGGTGGGGGGGGGGGGGGGGGGGGTAAGGTGTTCAAAGAAAGTCTGGGGGCATTGTCTAGTGGGGAAGAAGCGGAACAACAAGCCGAGGGAGCAGAGGTTCAGGATATCTATGACACACGCCTGCTCCCCTTTCACTTCCCTCCTCACCTTGCCAGGACTCAGAAGGTCTACCATACAAATGGACCATGATGGGCTCCTTCCTCAGTTCTCTCCCTTCCCAACTACTGAACTCTGCCGCGTCGCACCTCTTGACGACGAAATAGGACTGAGCATCTTTGTCCGTGGTCTTGGACATGTGTTCAGAGATCATCTCAGCTATCTTCGTCATGGGGGCTCTGTCTGTCTGTCTGTGTGTCTGTGTGTCTGTCTGTCTGTCTGTCTGTCTCTCTCTCTCTCTCTTCTCTCTCTCTCTCTCTCTCTCTCTCTCTCTCTCTCTCTCTGTTGTTGTTTTCGTCGTTGTCGTCGTCGTCGTCGTCGTTGTTGTTGCTACCTGTACGCAGGATTACGTGAATATTGCTGAACATATCCCAACCTAACTACTTGGAAAGGTGGAGTATGTCCCTGAGACTAACCGTTCACATTTTGGTGCAGGTTCATGTCTTGATCTGATCAAACCTCGGATCCTGTGTCAATATACGTCACACAAAAACTATTGAACCAACTTTAACGAAACTTTGGGGACATACGGAATATTGCTCAAGATAGCTGATCCGGATCAAGTGACCGATCCAGGATCCGGTCACATTTAATTACAAGCTTTCCAGAGGACATGAACGTTATAAAGTGCCTGCCACAAGCTTTTGTAACTATCTGCGAAAGGATCCATTTTAATGGAATCTGTAAAATTTTAAGTGATACAAATACTGATATTTTGAATTTGCTTCTCCTGTTAGTTTTTCTTTCTTTTTAAGTATACGGGGAGTAATTATTTCAGTTCATGCCAATTACTACTTCCCCTGGTGAAAAAGACAATGTCCTTGTCACAAAAACAGATACAAAGAACGGATCCAAGATTCGTTCGACGACGGCAAAGGTCAGCGCTCTCACAAGAACCCTCCTTCTTTCTTAAATAGACACATTCAAGTTCAAGGTCTTTACCTAACAAAACTGATAGGGCAGACGGGGATCATCATCCCAGCAGACTAGTGGAGAGAAAAGGTGGGAGGGGGTGGGTGGGTTTAAGTGGAGAGTTGGGGTGAGGGAGACAACTAAAATTACACAGATGCCATCGTAAGGTCAGAGCTTCAAGGCTAGCAGGGAAAATATCAGTGTGTATACTGAGTGCCGGTGGGATTAGAACTTGCAAACTCTAACGGATAACTACAGAACTTTGCCACCGAGCCAAATCCTGTGACATAATTTCAGCTGCCTATCATTACAGGTTATCTAGGCTGCGTCCTTGCATTGAATGGCTTCGTTATATCTTTATCGTCTGCTCCAAGCGTCTAGAAATGGTCGCAGAACACACACACACACACACACACACACACACACACACACGCACGCACGCACACACACACACACACACACACACACACACACACACACACACACACACACACACACACACACACGCACGCACGTACACACACACACACACACACACACACACACACACACACACACACACACACACACACAAACACACGTGCACGCGCGCACGTACGCATGCACGCACGCACGAACGCGCGCGCGCTCACACACACACACACGCACGCATGCATGCACAAACATACGCGCGCGTACACACACACACACACACACACACACACACACACACACACACACACACACACACACACACACTCACACGCACGCACGCATACGCATACATACGCACGCACGTACGCACATATTTCCATGTCGATTTGTTTGTTTGTGTTTATTTGTTTGTTTGTTTTTTTATCGCTCTCTCAATGACATTACTCCCAGTCTGTTCATTTCCGCTCCGTAGTACGAAGCCACACCCAGGTGCATCGTGTAACAAGCCCAAGCACTGACAGTCCACGAGGAGCAATGAATATCAGGTCATCAGAACCCCCAGAAGAGACATTGTTAGGTGGCTATGGCGGTATACTGTGCTACCTACTTTGGATCCAGACATAACCGACTAAAAGCCCTCCCACTGGTGTCAATGAATGTTTAGTTATGATACCTACTCTGAAATGCCATATTTAACCATCTTGCAAATATAAAAAAACTGAGAATCAAAACCTCCCTGGTTTCCGTCTTTCCGGATCCCTCCACAATGGTACGGGATTTTCCGGACGGAAAACGATCAACAAAGAAAGAAGAAGAAGAAAGAAGAAGAAAGAAGAAGAAGAAGAAGAAGAAGAAGAAGAAGAAGAAGAAGAAGAAACAACAACAACAACAACAAGAAGAAGAAGAAAGAATGAATGAATGAAAGAAAGAAAGAAAGAAAGAAAGAAAAGAAAGAAGAATCAGGGCATTATGGATCACAGCAGAATTTACACACAAGAAATGAAATATGACCCGCGAACGATGACAGTGTGGGAGTGAATCTGATCAGCTCGTGAACTACCAATGATAGAATCACGATGATTTCACGGCAGGAAAAGAGAGGGGTTTGCTGTTGTTATGCTGCTGATGATGATGATGATGATGCTATCCGTGCCGTATCTAGCGCTTAGGGGAAAACTCTGCATGTTGTCACTGAGAATCAATAACAAATCCCATTTCTTTTGATGCCCATGCTCTGTGCTACGGGTATTACATCCTCAGCTGGATTCTACTGAAAAATCTCTTTGGTTTCAAACGTAAATATAAAGAAAGAAAGAAGTGTGTGTGTGTGTGTGCGCGCGCGCGTGTGTGTTTGTGTGTGTGTGTGTGTGTGTGTGTGTGTGTGTGTGTGTGTGTGTGTGTGTGTGTGTGTGTGTGTGTGTGTTGTGTGGGTGGGTGGGGGTGGGAGGAATCATGACAACATTCTCATATTTACGTAAAAAAAAATCAGGTGACAATAGTCTCCTGGGGTTTCTCTCTCTCTCTCTCTCTCTCTCTCTCTCTCTCTCTCTCCTCTCTCTCTCTCTCTCTCTCTCTCTCTCTCTCTCTCTCTCTCTCTCTCGTGTGCGCGCGTGTATGTGTGTCCATGTGTGTGTAAGAGAGAGAGAGAGAGAGAGAGAGAGAGAGAGAGAGAGAGAGAGAGAGAGAGAGAGTTTCATTGTGAAGAATAGTGTGCAG
>JADBJO010000784.1:407403-409903 GCA_016801955.1 Conus betulinus | reverse complement strand
GTTCGTTCATAATTAATTAATTCATTCATTCATTCATTCATTCATTCATTTCATTCATTCATTCATCCATTCGTTCGTTCATTCTTTCGTTCATTCATTCATTTATTCATTCCTCAGATCTGCGGGGACAACTCTGTTCCCTAACGTCCACCACACACAACTATCGAACAGCCAGTTTTTCCTTTCCTTTTTCAATCCCTTTCCAACTTGAGAAAGCTGTACAGCCAAGGCGAAATTTAGTTAGAATAAAAACAGCGCCACGAAGTGGATTATGTGTTTGAAGAAGGAAGGGAGAGAAGCTGCAGAGATGGTTGTGTGGGGGAGTTCAGGAACAAGAACTCTTCCTGCAGATTTGAGATCAGGTGAACGCTCTCTCTCTCTCTCTCTCTCTCTCTCTCTCTCTCTCTCTCTCTCTCTCTCTCTCTCTCTCTCTCTCTCTCTCTCTCTCTCTCTGTGTGTGTGTGTGTGTGTGTGTGTGTGTGTGTGTGTGTGTGTGTGTGTGATTATTACAAAGATTGCTGGATATTTTGATGACTTGAATTTCTCAGCAGAGGGCAGCGTGTGTTTGTTTAAAAAGGAAAGCCGAGTATGATGAAATAATCGAGTTGGTAACATGGGGAAGTTTGTCGGCAGAAGCAGAGATTGGTTGGAACAAAAACGAAGCCACTAATCTATAAAACTGTGCTATATATCTGCCTCCCTATCTATTTATCTATGTATCTCTGTCTGTCTCTCTGTCTATCTGTCCACTTATCTGTCTACTTACCCTACCTATCTGTCTATCCATCTATCTGTCTATCTATCTATCTATTATGTATCTATATATCTATCTACCTACCTACCTACCTACCTATCTATCTATCTATCTATCTATCTATCTATCTATCTATCTATCTATCTATCTATCTATCTGTCTATGTATCTATCTATCTCGATCTATCTATCTGTCTGTCTGTCTGTCTGTCTGCCTATTTGTCTGCCTACCTACCTACCGATCTATCCATCCGTATCTATCTATATCTATCTATCTATCTATCTATCTATCTATTATCTATCTGTTTGTCTATCTATCTGTCTGTCTGTCTGCCAGCTATCTCTTTATCCCTGTGTCTATGTTTAAAAACCCATGCTCTATTGATGTCCTGGGCTCCACACGTTGTAAAACAAATTGTAGTAAACACCGGAGGAAGTAAAACATAAGCATAAAAAAAAAAGCAAAAGTCTTTTTCATGTACATGTACATACTTCGATGTATTTTTCACAAAACCTTCGCTGATGTACATCTTCCTCAGGTCTGGATACAATGACCAAAGCTTCACATCACGATTAATTGCATGTCCTTGACTTTCCTCTGAAGCTTTTTCCCTATACCCTGAATTGAGGAAGCTGTACAGCAGCGAGAATGTGTGAAAAACAGATTGAAGTCTAAAGACATGAGAATACTGTTTTTTTTTTTTTTATTGTCATAAGATATATTCTTCAAACGCAATAATACATGCATACATACATGCATGCTTACATACAGGCATATATAGATATATACATGCATAAATTGCATAAGTTATTAACAATTTATGCATGCATGTATGTATGTGTATGCATGCAACATACATACATACATAGCATACATACATATATACGTACATGCATGCACACATGCATAGAAAACATACAAACATACATGCATGCCTGCATACATACATACATAAATGCATACGATACATCATACATATAACATTCATGCTATATACTTACATACATTCATGCTACAACATACATACATACATACATAGAAACGTACACACATACACTCATACACATGTTCGTACGTACGTATGTACGTACGTACGTACACACACACTCACACCACACACACCACCCACACACACACACACCACACACACACACACACATACACACCACACTCATACACATACCACACACATACACACATACACACACACACACACACACACACACACACACCACCCACACACCACACACACGCACGCACGCACGCACGCACGCACGCACGCAACACACCACACCACACACACACACACACACACACACACACACACTGGGAAACGAGAGAGAGAGATAGAGATAGATAGAGAAGAGAGAGAGAGAGAGAGAGAGAGAGAGAGGAGTTAAGAATGCTCGCCTCCTTTCTTTCTCATCTCTTCTTTCTATGCCACGCACACCACCCTTACCTCCATCTTCCTCCTGCTACCAGCGTCCTTAAAAGACAAAGCTGTCAACACTCATCTTCGTTATTTTGTTTGTGCGAACGACCTGCATGTGTGCGTGTACGTGTTATATTTTCATTCATGGATGTACTTACTCGTTCTCATTCATACATTCGTTCGTTTATTCTCATTTACTCATTCATGTTTTGATTCACTCATGAAAACCTTTCTTTCCTCCATGGATTTCATGATCGCACTTACCCCTACTCTGTTCGCTTCGTAAAAACAGACCACCACATATTCCTTTTATC
>JADBJO010000784.1:399903-402403 GCA_016801955.1 Conus betulinus | reverse complement strand
TGGGTGGTTGGGTGGGTAGTGAGTGGTTTCGTTTTGGCTGGTCGGTTGTTTGGTGCTTGGTTTCTTGTTTGTTTGTTCGTTAGCTCTTCTGTTGGTTTGGTTTATTGGTTTTGTCAATTGGTTGGTGGTTGGTGATTGATTGATTGGATTTGATTGATTGGATTGCTTACATGGTTTGGTTTAGTCGATTTGTTGGCTTAGCTTAGTTGGTTGACAGGATGTTTGGTTGGTAGGTCGGTGGCTGGCTGATTGGCTAGTTTGTAGTTGATTACTTTGTTGGAGGGTTGTTTGGTTTTTTGGCGGTTAGTTAGTTGGTGGCTTATTTGGTTTGTTAGTCGGTTGGCTAGTTCCTTGATTCGATTCGATGGTTAGTTAGTCGTTAATGTAACTTTTTCCTAATACGAAGAAGACCAAGAACAATTGAAGAAGAGAAACATGGGAAGAAAACGAAGAAGAAGGAGAGGAGGAGGAACGAGAAGAAGTGCAAGGAGGAGGAGATAGGAGGAACAAGAGTAGGAGGAGGAACAGAAATGGATAAAAAAAAGAACGCACAACAAAAAAAAAATGAAGAAAGGGGAAACAAGGAAATACGAAAAAGTAGAGAAAGAAGAAGGATGTGAATAAAAAGGGAAAAGAATGATAAAGAAGAAATTGCAAATACAAATACAAAAAGAAGAGTGATGATGGGAAAAGAAGAAGAAGCAGAAGTAGTAGATAAGAAGAAGAAGAAGGATAGGAGTGAGAAGTATGATGAGAAGATAGTAGGACGTTAGGGGAAGGAACAGAGGAGTAGATGGAGAGACGACTAAGTAGGAGGAGGAGAAAGAAGCAAAAGAAGAGATGAGGAAAAGAAAAAACGAGATAAAAGCCGAAAACAAAGGAAAAACAAAAGAGAATTAAGAGAAAAGAAACAGATAAGAAGAAAGAAAAGATCAGAAAGAAGAAGAAGAAGAAACGGTTGCTACTAAAACTTGATATTGATTGCCTACCTGTAGACTGACGGTAACGACGCTGGTGGCAAGCGAAATCCTAGATTTAGTTGTGAGCGATGAGCCAGCGAGGGGTGGCGTATAAGTTAATTCGTCGAGGGAATGGCAGGTTGGAGGTGGTGGGGGGGGCCAGGAAGAGTAATTCAGAACAAAGAAAAGCCTGAAACGAAAGAGCGAGATGAAAAAAAAATCGGGGGTGGTGGTGGGGTGGGTAGAGGGGGAGATGGAAATTGCACAGCAGGATTTGATGACTAACAGGATAAGAAGAAACTAGAGGGACTGGAAGAAAGAAAGAAGAAGAACGAAAGAACGAGAGAAAGAAATAAAGAGACGAAAGAAAAAGAAATAAACAGACCACGCCAAGCAGGGAAGAAGCAGGTGAAAAAAGAGAACAAAAGAAAGCATGAACAGAAAAAAAAACGAACGCAAGCAGGAAAGAAAGAAAGAAAGGAAGGAGGAAGAAAGAAGCATGAAATACAGAAAGAAAGCAAGAGAGCAAGGAAGAAAGAAACTAGTACATAAGGAACCTAAAGTAAAGCAGTGAAAGACAAACACGGAGGGGAAAGAATCTAAAGAACTCGTAAAGACTTAAATAAAAATAAAAAACCAGGAAAGAAAGAGTAAAGAAGGAAAGAAATAAAGAAGGAACGTAAAGAAAGCAAGCGTGAACTGAAAAAGAAAGGATTAAAGAAATGAAGCAGGTAAGAACGAAAGAAAGCATTAATACATAAAATAAGAAAGAGAGAAAAAGAACGAACAAAAGAAGCAGGAAAGAACAGAACGCAATGAACTAAATCATGTAAAGAAACAGAGAAACAAAGAAAATAGGAAAAAAGAAAGACAGGCAGGAATAACAGAAAGAACACAGGAAAGAAATAAATGAAAACATTTTAGCATTAGAGAGAAGAGATAGAGTAGAGATATATAATATATAGATAGAGATATATAGAGCGAGAGAGATATAGGAAAACTCATGCCAGTTGGACCGCAAACGTCACGGTAATACTGCTATAAGTAACAAAGAAGGGTTAAAAACAAATAGATAAAATTAAACATAAAATAAGGCAACGAAGCAGAAGCAAAAAAACAAAGAATAAAAATGACAGACAGAAAGGTACAAAAAGAGCGAGAGAGAAGAGATAAAAGGGAAAAGACAAAGAAAAAGAATATAGAGAGGAAAGTCAAAGAAAGAGAAAGGCAACAAGAAGCAACGAATAACAAAGAAAGTGTTACTAGTTATGGCAGACGATTAGGAGAATTTTAATGTCATGACTCCTCTTTTCTTTCCTTTTTCTTTCTACCTGTGGGTCTTTCGATATTCTATCTATCTTTTTTCATCTTTCTCTCTTTTTCTTTGTGTCTTTGTGTATTTTTTTTCTTGTCTTCTTTTTTGATTTGTTTTCCTGTCTTTCTTCCTTTCTTTCTTTCCGTCTCTTTGTTTGCCTGTTTGTTCCTGTATATGCTATTCTCTCTCGTCTCTCTCTCTCTTCCTCCCGTCTCTCCTCTCCCTC
>JADBJO010000784.1:387403-394903 GCA_016801955.1 Conus betulinus | reverse complement strand
CGCCGAATCTGATGAGAGAGAGAGAGAGAGAGAGAGAGAGAGAGAGAGAGAGAGAGAGAGAGAGGAGAGAGAGAGAGAGAGAGACAGACACACACACCAGACACAGGACAGACACACAGAGACACAGACACACACATAGACAAACAAAGAGCAATTCGATCATTCGGGTCCTGCCAAACAAGTCACGTGCGGGGTGCACTTGCACGCGCACCCCACCATACTTTATTGGCCATGGTTATGACAAGCAGCAGCACGAGCAGCACGAGCTATTCAATTTCACCGCAGCGAGCGACGAACTAATTTTTCCCCCGTTTTCTCCTCGCTCTCAACCGTTGTTATTGACTGTGCAGCCTACCAGGAAATTTGACACCTTAGACCCTTCACTGCAATCCCCCCCCCCCCCCCCCCCCCCCTCCCCGGGGACACTTCCCCCTGATGCCCACAACAGTCTTTTTCTTGTGTCTGTTTGTCTGTCTGTTTGTTTGGCTGTTTGGCTGTCTGTGTTTTGTTGTTTCTGTCCTGTTTGTTTCTGTCTGATTCTCTCTGTCGTTTTCCTCTGTCTTTGTCTCTGTCTTTGTCCCTGTCCCTGTCTCTGTCTCTGTCCTCTGTCTTCCTGTCTGTCTGTCTGTCTGTCTCTCCGCTCTCTCTCTCTCCAGCCTCTCTCCGTCTCCCTCTCCTCTCTTCTCTCCTCCTCTCTCTCTCTGTGCGTCTGTGTGTGTGTCTGTCTGTCTGCCGGTCTGGCTCATTGTTTCTTCTTTCTCTGGCTGTCCCTGCCTCTCTGTCTCTCTGACCTCTGTCTCTGTCTGTCTGTCTGTCCCTGTCTCTCCTGTCTGTCTTTTTCATCTCTCTCTAAACACAACATCGACAAAGAAAAACACAAAAGTCATCATGCTAATAAAGCACAAACACAAAAGACAACGAAAATCTCTGGGCTCTCTCCTCTCCTCTTAGAGTCTCACTCTCTCTCTCTCTCGTGAGAAGATGCTCGTCTCTCTCTAGAGAAGGGAGAGAGGACCACATATGAACAGGTGACCGAGACGAGAGAGAGGCGTCGTATTTGCTCCCTTTTTTTCTTGTCATTAAAATTGATTAGTCCTCTCTCTCTCTCCTCTCTTCTCCTCTCTCTCTCTCTCTCTCTCTCTCTCTCTCTCTCTCTCTCTCTCTCTCTCTCCTCGTGTCAATAAACAACGCGACAAGAAAATAAAAGTCATGTAATAACAGTACGACAACGAAAATAAAAGCCATGCTAATAACTGCACAGGAAAGACAACAGGGATGACAAAATATATCCACACAACTCCTGTCTGTTTGGTCAATAATGAAAAATATAAGTGGAAAGCCATCGACATTTTGATCTCCAGACTGATAAAAAAGATGTTTGGGCCTTATCACCGTAACAATGTATGTAAATCGATATCCAGACAAAAGTGTATCAGGCGTGCAGAATCAAGCGTACGTATCTTGACTATTCAAGTCAGGAAATGTTTTGTGTAATTATGCACACATACTGTCCTCGATTCATTATTGTTGGACTCTTGCTGTGCTAGTGCCAGGAGGCCTCAGATCAGAGTCAACAAAAGAGCACTCAGATCAATTCTTTAAAAAAATCTTTATGTCTTAGTGAGACAAGTTACGCTCATGCACGAGATTCGTCAAATGATATGCTTGTGGTCAATGAATGCATATCTTATTCATCCCCCCCCCCCCCCCCCCCCCCCTTCCAACCACTCCCCCCACCTCCACCCCCCAAAAAAGAAGAAGAAGAAGAAAAAAAAGAAAAGAAGAAAAAGAAGAGAGAGAGAAAAAAGAAAAAAAGAAAAGAAAAGAAAGAAAGAAAAAATAAATCAGCCCACAAATTGCTTTCGTTCAAATATGACACAAAATCCTCGAAATCCAAATTTCATGTTCCTATACCTGTTCAGATTAAACTTTCTCCACCTCTGGTACTTAGCTGTGGCATGTGCTTTCGCGACATTTCCGATGTCCACATAATACAGAATCTTTCATGGAAAACGTATGTAAACATTTCACTGCTGATTGTTACTCTTAGAGACATAGTACATGAATTACAATCCTTCATGTGTGGTTATGTTTTCTAGTGGTGAATCCGCTTCCTCTCTTCTGATTGCAAAACACTGCAAAACAGTGCAGCTCGGTTTATTCTTAAAAAGCGTAAAAATGAGCATATTACACCTTTGTTGCGTGAACTCCACTGGCTTCCCATCAAATATCGATGGCAGTTCAAAATCGCAGTTTTTGCCTATCGTTACTTTGATGGGACGCTCCCACAGTATCAATTCTGCTTCCCTGTCCACCGTATCAAACTTCTCGGTCTCTTCGCTCATCTTCTCAAAAACTTCTGAAAATTCCTAGGCGCTCGTTAAAGACAGTCGGTGAGAGAGCATTTAGTTTTAGTGCGCCCCACTCTTTGGAATTCTCTTCATGATAGCTTACATGACCTGCCCACATTATCTAAATTCAAGTCAGAGTTAAAAACATACTTCTTTAGGAAAGCCTTCTTCAACCATGATATCTAAATGCTGTGTCTATTCTGACCTGACTTTTTATGTAGTGCATGCAAAAACTGTATTGTTTACGGTTGAACCGATGAACTTGATAAGTGCGCCTGTGTCGGTGTGTGTGTTTGTGTGTGTGTGTGTGCGTGCGTGCGTGCGTGCGTGCGTACGTGTGTGTGTGTGTGTGTGTGTGTGTGTGTGTGTGTGTGTGTGTGTGTGTGTGTGTGTGTGTGAACACATGTCAGTGCGAGTGTTTGAGTGTGTGTTGAGTGCAATGAGTTGACCCCAAGAACTGCGCCATATGAAATCCATACATTATCTTATTATTATTATTATTATATTATTATTTATTATTATTATTTTGTCTGATCATATAGCATAACACTGAATCGTGTCATACTTACTGCAGTTTTATTTCTGTATTGTAATCACATCTTGATAAACTGAGTGTCACAATACTGTTGACGTTGTTGATACATTGTTGTCACGCCTTCATGAATGAGAGTTACGTTTACGGTTGTTTTCATTGATATGTTGTATGGCTAATACTGCTAGAGATCTGTAGCATACACGCATTTAAACCAGAACGCACTGATAATAGCTTATCTCCGTCCCTTTGTTTTGGCAACACATTGTTGGTGGTTATGGTGTGTGATGTGAGAGTGTAAATGCTTATGTGTCCCATCATAGATTGTAGACTGAATGCTGACGTAAATATGAAGTGAGGCAGGGAACAGTAAACAATAAACAACAAACAAGTAGGGTAACTCTTGCTCCCACAAGAAAACATAACTCCAAAAGGAATGCTGCTTACGACACCGAGTCGCCTAGCAGACATGACAGCACAGAGCACACAGAACAAACAAGGAAACATCCAAAAAAAAAAAATAAATAAAATAAATAAAGGATGATCCAAGCATGCCCATATACCCTGTACCGAACACATCTACACAGCAACAACAAGAACTGGAGAAATGAACAAATGTAAATCAACTTTTAATCAACACGGACACAGCCTTTTAAAACTTGAAAATAGTCAGACACATGTACAAGCACGAACAGAAGCAAATACAAATAACCTCGGTTTAGCTGATGTAAAGAAAAAGAGTTTGCATTTCTTTTAATCGTTTAATTATTTTTAATTGTACTTTTGACATTATGTATTTCATTATCATCTCTGCATGAATGTTACTCTGTCTCGTGATTCACACTGATTACTACGTCTTTCTACCAAATGTTTTAAGCTTCATCTTCCTAGTTACCCTTAGTACTTTTCTAGGGCAAAGGTCGGAAATATGAATAATCATCATCACCATCATCATCGTTGTCATCATCATTTTCTCTCTCTCTCTCTCTCTCCTCGCTCTCTCTCTCTCCTCTCCTCTCTCTCCTCTCTCCTCTCACACCACACACACACACACACACACACACACACACACACACACCGCACACCACGCGCGCGGCGCGCGCGCCGCGCAGAGAAAGAGAGAGAGAGAGAGCGAGAGAGACGCCCACCCACTCCTGCTGATCTTATTAGGGTTTGTTTTTTTTGTTTGTTTTTTTTTTTGGGGGGGGGGGGGGGGGGGGGGTTGGTATGTTTGTTTGTTTTTTTTTTTTCCACACACTGTTGATTTGAATCTAATTTTCTTTTTTCATATTGTATTCATGACTATATTTTAGTTTTATTTTTTTCAGTTATTTCTGTAATTTATCTAATGTTATCTTACACTTCTTTTTCATTAGTTTTAGGATGCATTTCTAGAAAAAAAAATGTAAGTAATCAGGAAAGATAGAAGCACTGAATTGAAAAAAGCAAAGAAGGTTAAAAGATGGATAATCCAATTAGTAGGAAAAAAAAAACATTCGTTCATAAGATAAAAAAATGCAACACTAAAAGAAGGATATTCCAATTAAACACACACAGATACACAACAACAACAACAACAACACAAAAACTACCATTCTATCATTATAAAAGGAAGAACATAAATATAGGAATTTTTCAGAAATGTACCCTAATGTGAGTTTGTAAACGTACATTTTCGAAGTATCAGCTAGTGACATAATTGATGAGAGAGAGAGAGAGAGAGAGAGAGAGAGAGAGAGAGAGAGAGAGAGAGAGAGAGAGAGAGAGAAGGAGAGGAAGAGGGAGGGAGGGAGAGACAGACAGATTACAAGTTAATGCCGACGAAGAAACGTGCAGACGAACAACTTTCCTAACATGAAGGTCATAATTACAACCCACACTGACAATTTCCACGCCGGGGGACTAAAATTGAACGGAGGGTAGGAAGTCAACTTGGTGCTGGCCACACTAGCGTGCACTTGTAAAATGACCTTCCGCGTGGAGGTGTCGCAGCTGTGTGGGCGACATAAAACCAGACAAGCTGTGGCCTTCACAACACACTGCCGGAAAGAACACACACACACACACACACACACACACACACACACACACACACACAACGCATGCAACGCACGCATTCACACACACACACACACACACACACGCACGCACACACACACACACACACACACACACACCACACACACACACAAGCACACACACACACACACACACACACACACACACACACACGCGCGTGCGCGCGCGAACGCATGCACACACACACACACACACACACACACACACACACACACACACACACACACACGCATGCACGCACGCACACACACACACACACACACACACACACACACACACACACAATTGCATGGTTTTGTGTGTTGCACGGTGTGGCTGACAGGTTCGGTCCAGTTGTAGTGGTTCAAAGTCCTTGGACAGAAGGTAACGGTAAACACTTGTCAAGTGGCAGCTCTGGCTCTGCAAGCTGTTCGGATGGATAGAACGTAATAGAAAACATTTGTCGTATCCTTCACATGCGTCACCGTATATAAAACGAGCACATCCACTGGTTTTTATGTCATATTCTATCTATATGTCTATTTACATATATCTGTCTATCTGTCTGTCTATTTGTCTATCTATCTGTCTATCTTATCTCTTTCTATCGATAGATCTATCTAGCTATCTCGGCTTGGTAATAGTCATTTGAATGTCCATCAAAGATGTACACTAAACTCTTAAAAAAAAAAAAAAAAAATCGAGGACGAAATACATGTTTTGATTGTTTGACCATCTTATAATGATTTAAGCGATATAAGTACATGTTGCTTCATCCATCAAGTATCAAGGCTTCTTTTTTTACTGCAAAATGAAAAGAGAATTGTAACTCGCTCTGTAGCTATGTTCATTTTCAAAGCACTGAAACGAAGAGTAGAACTGCTATCAGTTCACACACAAATTCCAGAGTAATTTCAGGAAGAACATAACTTTTTGTTGTGCAAATATTTTCTTTCATAATTTTCAGTACGTGCGCCGAGCGTGTGTGTGTGTTCTTCTTTTGTTTTTGACCTCATTGCAGATAGGTCGGTGGCCTTTTCAATTAAACTATTTGAGAGGTGAGTCTCTCTCTCTCTCTCTCTCTCTCTCTCTCTCTCTCTCTCTCCTCTCTCGATCTCCTCTCTCTCTCTCTCTCTCTCTCTCTCATTGCATGTCTTTACTCTTTGTCTGTCTGTCTCTCCTCTGTCTCTCTGTCTGACTGTCAGTCTGTCTGTCTCTGTCTCTATCTGTCTGTCTGTCTGTCTGTCTCTTCTGTCTGTCTGTCTGTCTGCCTATCTCTCTCTCTCTCTCTCTGACCATAGGAAACTTATGGATAAAAAGAATTGATTATCCCACAAACCATCTGCTAAGTATCAGTTCAATCACAAAATTGGATCATAGATCTCTCTCCCTCTCTCTCTCTCCTCTCTCTCTCCTCTCTCTCTCTCTCTCTCTCTCTTCTCTCTCTCTCTCTCCTCTCTCTCTCTCTCTCGAGAGTCGAGAGGAGACAAGTGCTCCAGAGAAACAGTTTTATCCAAGGCACAAGTGCAATTAATTCGCCCTCATAAACCATGTTTATCAATTTGATCACAAAGCTATTCGTCGTACCTCTCCTCTCTCTCTCTCTCTCTTCTCTCCTCTCTCTCTCTCTCTCCTCTCCTCTCTCTCTCTCTCTCTCTCTCTGCGTGTTTCAAGTGGTAACCCGCGCTCATCTTTGATTTTAAGACTGTCTTGGAATTAATTCTCAGGTTTTCCATTCACACCACCACGAATAGGTATGTGCATACAATGTTTGTGTGTCTGTGTCCAAACAGCTTTCAACTTATTCACGTGAAAACTATTTAGAAATGGCTGAGGTGTGTAAGAAAACTGAAACTGGAAAACTCAGCTACCAAGCGACCAACCAGTGTCAACCAACCAACCAACCAACCAGCGAGCCAACCAACCAACCAACTAAGCAGCGAGCCAGCCAACCAAACAACCAACCAACCAACCAACCAGCCAGCGAGCCTGTGAGCCAACCAACCAACCAACCAATCAAGCAAGCAAGCAAGCCAAGCAAGCAAGCAAGCAAGCCACCATCCAACCAGCGAGCCAAGCAACCAACCAACCAACCAACCAACCAACTAGCGAGCTAGCGCGCCAACGAACCAACCAACCAACCAACCAACAACCAACCAACCAACCAACCCAACCCATCCGTCCATCCTACCCAGCAGATCATCTATCAACCCAATGGTTTTCATCTTGTGAAATCTAAGACAAGTCGGCATGCCATCTGAGATGTCGTCATGGATTGATCCAAGATAAATTTTCTTTATGGGTAGACACGAACCGTCCGCCCCTGAACCACACCGATGGTATCAGATCCAGAATGGCCCGATGTCTGAACCCGATACCCCTAGTTTATGTCCTCTCTCAGCCCAGCGGCACTTTCCGCAGTTTCGTATCGAGTAGAATCACGTGACCTCGCCGCCTTTCTCGCGATATTACCGTCCACGTGCCGAAACTAAAGAGTTGGTCTAGTGACATTTGTGGGATTGTGTTTCACCTCGCAAATATTGACGAAATGTCGACGGA
>JADBJO010000784.1:372403-377403 GCA_016801955.1 Conus betulinus | reverse complement strand
TTGATTTGGATCAACACGACGAAAGAAATCTACTCTAGAACGTCCGTCTTCAATAGTAATTGTTGGATAATATATCTGACTGAACCAAGGTGTTAAGTACAGTTGATGATATCTGCCTCTCCCTCTCTCTCTCTGCATGTGTGTGTATGTACGTGTACGTGCGTGCGTGTGTGTGTGTGTTGTGTGTGTGTGCGTGCGTGCGTGCATGTGTTGTGTGTGTGTGTGTGTGTGTGTGTGTGTGTGTGTGTGTGTGTGTGTGTGTTTAGATCTTTAGAAACGGGGTATTTCGATCAGATGGCTAGATTGGAATGTTCATGTCAGTGATGATGAATGATGATAAAGGTTACCTGACACCACGACTCTGCCTTCGGCGTCAACCTGTTTACCACTGAATCTAGACCGGCGTTAAAGGTATACAAGTTCCAGAGGTTATGTTCATGGTACTGCATTGCATCATTACTCTTACAGATTATATCGCCAAGCCAGTTTAGGATGTTGTCTTTGCAGAGAGAGAGAGAGAGAGAGAGAGAGAGAGAGAGAGAGAGAGAGAGAGAGAATTTACATGCCTTTTGCGTTATGTTGCTGTGTCCTCTCTCCTGCAGAAATTCAGAGATCAGTTCACCTCCAACCTTCTATTCCCCACACCATACACTTCACCTCTCTCTCTCTCTCTCTCTCTCTCTCTCTCTCTCTCTCTCTCTCTCTCTCTCATCTCTCTCACACACACACACACACACACACACACACACACCCAACCCACAAGCATTATAAGCACACACACACACACACACACACACACACACACACACACACACACACACACACACAGATTCTTCCCTTTCCCCGATCCTCCCCTTCATAAGAGAGAGAGAGAGAGAGATTCTTTCTCCCCACCCCCACCCCATCCCCTTCTCTTTATGAGAGAGAGAGAGAGAGAGAGAGAGAGAGAGAGAGAGAGAGAGAGATCTGACTGGATGATGATGTACAGCTGCATTTGTCTCACTGACCGAGGCCCCTCTCTATCCATCTGTAGTCGCACTGCGCGAGCGCTGTGTACGTTGACTGGCCGACTGGCCAGCGCGATAGGCATGGGATAGTGGTGATGAATCATGCCTGGGGCAGGCCCAACGGCCATCCCACCTGTTTGACTGGGACTTGGTAAGTTATGTCGACAGCTTGTAGTCGCTCGCTAAAATGGATGTTTTAATCAAGGCTAATGGCTGTAATTTTGTGGTGTTTCACACGGTTGGAAAGTTAGATATTGACCTTAGTTGTTTTCGCAAGGATCACATCTACGTAATTCATCGCTAAACTGCGCGTCAGTTTCGTCGAGATTTTAGCTGATAAATTGCTCTATGCAGTAAACCCCATTAAAAAGAATGAGATTTTTTTTTTCAATATAGATCAAAGCCATTTTTGATTTTAGTGCAAACATGCTATATCTCATCTGTGATTTGGCTGTACGCATGCTGTGTTTTATTCGTGCATTGGATGTAAGCATGCTGTAGTTCTTTTTCGTGAAGTGGATGCAAACGTGCTGTTATTTCATTTGCGCGCACTGGATGTAAGCATGCTATATTCCATTTTTTGTGTTGGCGCTATGTTTGGGGAATTTCGTTTGTACATTGGATTGCAAGCACGCTGTGTAACTCCTGCCTATTCACTTTGTTTTAATTTGATATGTTTAATACATCCTGCTCTCCGCACACACATTTTCACCCAAAAGTCACGGAACAGATGTATTGTTGTATCTTTTTGAATATTAAAAAGCTTGCTATTTCGTTGATATTTTAAAGTACTAGAGAGATATGATAGTATATGTATACATAATGTACTGCCACTGTGTTTGAGGCTGGATTTGAATAAGAAAAAAAAAAAAAAAGATCAACTTTGTGAAGAGGCATCATTACATCTTTAGCTTGCAGATGTGTTAGTTATTGAGAAATTGTGGCCGTTGCTAAGGATTTTAAATTTTTTTTTTTTTTGTTTGTCTATGTCGGTAAGATCATGCAAAACAAACAAACAAACAAACAACAAAACATGAACAAAATAAAAACGAAGTTAATGAAAACGTGCAATGTGGCCTAGTGATATTTGATGCGATCTGTGGATCTGAGATCAAACAGAAGACCCAGCATCTGTGCAGCATGTTTATTTTAAACTTTCCACTTTCTTTTTTTTCTCTCTCTCTCTCTCTCTCTCTCTCTCTCTCTCTCTCTCTCTCTCTCTCTCTTCTTCCACTAAACATAAAAAAGTATTAATGAAGCTACTGTTTCAGAATTAATAGCTGTCTCCGAAATAACCTATTTCACTGCAGTCTTAAAATTTTTTCAGTGATATAAGCCGGTACATTTCGTTTCCTTCTTTTTTTTTCTCCTATCCAAAACTAGATACAAGAGAAGTCATCCTTCACTTCGCACCTGCCATTTCTTCCACTTGCACTCAGTGCTTCTCTTTTCTTTTCGTTTCCTTTCTTTTCTTTTCGTTTCTTTTCTTCTTCCCTTTCTTTCTTTTCTTTCATTCTTTCTTTCCTTACTCACGAACTGAATAAAATGGTACACTTATGATCCGTTCAATCTTGTCGGATGTCTTCACTCTCTTCTGATTATCCTAATCTATGAATCCAAGAGGTGCATTGCCCTTTCTCAATGTATGCACAAGCGTAGCCCGTCTGTAGTCTACTCCTTCGCACATAGGCATTGCCGGTTTGTTGTGTACTCCTTTATAGCCTGTTTTTGGGTTGCAGTCTTGCTTCAGGGAGACAATAACAAGAGACTGAAAATCGCGAAGGCTTCACAAACTAGATTCAGAAATTTCATTTTAGGGCACCTCTGTGTCATCTTACTCTAGGCGTCAAATAATAGCTGCGATGGCTGAATTCATAGAGTAAGAAGTATTATATACTGTCTATACATGGAAGAAACTGATTTCTTTCGGTAACACTGGTATACTATGTGTAGTGGCTATAGACACGACACAAATGCGAAGGGTAGTAATTAACGGGATGAAGAACATCATAGCGAAGCAACGTATCAGATTCGCGCGAGAGATACGTATTGACTTCGAAGCTGGAAGACCTTTCGTACTAAAGATGCTGCAGCAGAACAAATACATCAATGGCTAGAAGGGTAGGTGGGAGAACGTGGGACCCGTCCAAGGAATCTTGGATCGATCCACTCTCTATGTCAGTTAATGAATGGAACCTTTTTTGTTGGTCCTTGCAAGGGAAGTAATTAACTATGCTGTGTACATCTCTCTCTCTCTCTCTCTCTCTCTCTCTCTCTCTCTCTCTCTCTCTCTCTCTCTCTCTCTCTCTTCAATGAATCAACACCAAAGAAGACGTATGGAGCCAAGAGAAGGAAACGGCAACGTTTCGTCCTTTGAAGACTTTTACCTTCCAAACTTTGCGTGTCTTTCTCATTCAATATAATTTCTTTTTCCTGCCATTGATGTTGCTGTTTTTCATACGCCATTTGTGAATATAATAGAATCAATCAGAAGAACTTTAACATCATTATTATGAAAATATATGATTACGTAAGCAATTATCAGTTCTGAACTGTTACTTCAGAGAGAAAAAAACTTGTATTAATCTGAATTATGATCTAATCAGATCCTGAATAGATCGTTTGATTCGAGGGGAGGTAATTGTTAGTACAAAGTAAAATGATTATCCTCCTTGCAATCTGTTCAATTTGCTGAACAATCTGAAACCTCAGTGTGATTCGGATCTGCATCAGGGTTCTGGACCAACATTGCCTCATTCCAGTTATGGAGGTTTCCGTTCCATGTTCCTTAAAGAGACGTCACTACCTGCGGTCTGCCCCAAATATGCCAACGATCGCCTCAGGAAGTTTGCAAACTGGTTCAACACTGACTACCTTGTATCAGAACTGGTTCCAGAGAAACGATAGCTACAGACAAAACATGACAGATACACTGACGTGAGGCTCCTTTATGGGCTTACATTTTGCTATTAAGATCTATCAATGTTGGGGAGAGGGCGTGGGGTGGGGGGTGGGGGGGGGGGGGGGGGGGGGGGGGGGGAACTAAAGCCTTGTACCTTTTTCCACACTATCAGAATCTCGTTTTTGCTCGTTTCTCTTGAAGACGATTTTTTTTTTACTACGAAAGATTCAGTGACAGCTTACTGTACCACATTATTTTTTTTTTCAATGATTAATATTAAGAACGTGTCAGTGATCCGGTGTCGGGCCAAGAGAATTTGACACTGCATCACAGTGACCTAAAGTACTGATTAAAAAAAAGAAAAGGTACTTCACCCAAAGCGATGAATTTAGATGTGAAAAGTCACTTGACCGCGATGCACATGATACTCGAAAATTGTTATACTTATATTTTTTGTCTTTTTTTTGGTTTGACACAACCTCTATTCTTATTTATCTACCAGCAGCTCAAAAAAGAAAAAAAAATAAAAGGAAAAAAAAGAGAAACGAAAAGGAGAGAGAGAGAGAGAGAGAGAGAGAGAGAGAGAGAGAGAGAGAGAGGAGAGAGAGAGAGAGAGAGAGAGAGAGAACAAATCATCAGAATTCTGCCAGTAGCAAACCGTTTTTTTACCGGTCATTAGCGGTTAACTGATATACGCAACGCCACATCTGCTAAGCGATGGACCCTTAGTGTGCTGGGTGTAGTGTAGTATACAGCTGGATGGCTAAATAAGTAAATAATAAAAAGAAAGTATTTGAGAAAAGGTCTCAAGGACAAATCTTGGCAGAAGTCGGACTAGTGCATTGTGCCCCACGCGCTGGGATTCACGGAGAACTCTAGGTAAAACAAGCAGAGTCACGCGCTGCAATTCACGGAGAACTCTTGGAAAAAAACAAGCAGAGCCACGCGCTGCAATTCACGGAGAACCTTTTGAAAAACAAGCAGAGTCGCGCGCTGCAATTCACGGAGAACTCTTGGAAAAACAAGCAGAGTCACGCGCTGCAATTCACGGAGAACTCTTGGAAAAAACAAGCAGAGTCACGCGCTGCAAT
>JADBJO010000784.1:364903-367403 GCA_016801955.1 Conus betulinus | reverse complement strand
TGTCGTGTTAAGCGGGCTGAGTATGGCCGAGCATTGTCATGCATGAATATGGAACCAGGAGCAGCCAGGAGTGGAAGAACGTGAGGCGGGAGGATTTCTGCAATGTAGCGCTGAGCATTAAGTCGTCCCTGGACCAGTACTAGGGGGCTTCTGCCACTGAAATTGATGGCTCCCCATATCATTAACCCTCCACCGCCATGGGGAGGTGCCTGATCAACACAGTTCTGTGCATAGCGTTCATTCGTTCTGCGATAGACCCTCCTCCTCCGGTCATGGCGTTGCAGCAGGAAATGTGATTCGTTGCTGAATGAAACCTGTCTCTCTATTCACGATGAACAGCCCAGGGAAGATGTTGCATGCACCATTGAAGTCGTGCCTGGCGATGACGCTGAGTCATAACAGGTCCTCGGACAGGTCTTCGAGCCCTCCTTCCAACAGCATGTAGACGATTGCGTACGGTTTGCCCGCTTACACGTCTGTGGCCAGGGATGGCCTGGGCTGTAGAGGAGCAGACAGGAAACGATCCCGAACATGGCGAGCGTGATGTAGCGATCTTGGGCTCGGGTTGTGCACCTTTGGCCGTCCTGAACGAGGTCGATCTGCTGTTGACCCCGTCGTTCCAAGCCGGTTCCAAAGCTTACTGATGGTGCTTCTGGACACATTGAAATGTCTGGCAACAGCTGCTTGACTCTGCCCGGCCTGCAACCGGCCTATCGCATTTTCTCGTTGTTGGCTGTTCAGATTTGGCATTCTTTCCTTTCGTTTCTGGTTTCATTTTCAATGGAGCCAAACCCTTTTTATACCCTGCTATTGAGGTGTTGTCAGCATTGTATTCTGTGCTTTGCACGTGAATTTCCCGTCTGCAAATCCGTCGACAGTCGAAAGTTTACAGCACTAGATTTTAGCCCACCAGCACGTGTTTTATCGCACGGCATGCGCTGAACTTGTACACCGACATGGCAGAGGAACGGGTGAATCAATTCTGCTATTTGTCAACTGTGTGTGTCATTTATTTAACGTCTTTCCACTAATCGTGATATTAGACGAAAGGAAGTGTGTATGCGTCTTTGCATGTGCCTGTCCATCTGTCTGTCTGTCTATCAAAGAAAGAAACAGAGAGACAGAGACAAAGAGACAGACAGACAGAGAGAGAGAGAGAGAGAGAGAGAGAGAGAGAGAGAGAGAGAGGCGCTGACTGACAGACTGACAGACTGAGAAAGGGAGAGAGGGGAGAGAGAGGGACATGGGTGTGAGAACATGCTCGCATGTGGAACAGACACAGAGAGAGAGAGAGAGAGAGAGAGAGAGAGAGAGAGAGAGAGAGAGAGAGAGAGAGAGAGAGAGAGAGTATAGAAATCAGATGGGGGCAACTGTGCTCGGTGAGTATGCACGTCGACGTCAGTCCTTTCGCACACAAGGGCGTGTGCATGAGTGCGTTTAGGAAAAGAGGCGAAAGCCAGGGAGAGGCAGATCAAACAGATGGTGACTGACAGATGGAAGCAAATCAAAGATTGGAGGAAGGGAAGAAATAAAAAGAAAAAAAAGAGGGAGTGGCGGTGGGAGCAGGAAGAGGCAGGGCGAAGGGGGGGGGGGGTGGGGTAGGTGGGGCTGAGGTGGGGATGGCAAGGAGGGTGGGGGATGGGTGGGACTGGACTTACAGTGAGGAAAAGCTGGTTGTTGGGAAATACCGTTTCGTGACTTGTCAAGAGAGAGAGAGAGAGAGAGAGAGAGAGAGAGAGAGAGAGAGAGAGAGAGAGAGAGAGAGAGAGAGAGAAGTGTCATTGGATGTGTGTGTGTGTGTGTGTGTGTGTGTGTGTGTGTGGTGTGTGTGTGTTGTGTGCCTGTCTGTCTGTCTGTGTGTCCGCCTGTCTGTCTGTCCGTGTGTATGTCTGTGTGCCTCTCAATCGTTTTGTCTTTCTCTGTCTGTTTCTGTCTGTCTGCCTGTCTTTCTGTCTGGCTGTCTCTGTCAGTCTTTCTCCCTCCCTCCCTCTCTCTCTCTCTCTCTCTCTCTAGGTGGAAATAAGTGAGGATCGCCGGGGGGGGGGGGGGGGGGGGGGGGGGGGGGGGGGGTGGGGGGGGGGGGGGGGGGGGGGGGGGGGGGGGGGGGGGGGGGGGGGGGGGGGGGGGTGGGGGGGGGTGGGGAGGGGAGGGGGTAGTCCAATACTTTCACCAGTCAAAAAATTGTATCCATTTCAAGGCCCTCCTTCTCCTCTCTCTCTCTCTCTCTGCCACTGCCTCTGTCTCTGTCCCTGTCTCTCTGTCTCTGCCTCTATCACTCTCTCCCTTCCTCCCCCCCCCCCTCTCTCTCTCTCTCTCTCGTCTCTCTCGAGTAGAAGTTCATCCGGGCCAAAAGATGCTATTTTTCATTGGCTCACAAAAGCAAAAACGCGGCACGAAGCTTCTTTCCGTCCTGGACCCCTCTCCCTTATAAACTCTCTCTCTCTCTCTCTCTCTCTCTCTCTCTCTCGCTCTCTCTCTCTCTCCTCTCTCTCTCTCTCTC
>JADBJO010000784.1:354903-357403 GCA_016801955.1 Conus betulinus | reverse complement strand
GTGACTATTGACCTTGCACATACATCTGAAGCATTTTTTTTTTCAATGTGCTGAATCATAAACCAGTTCTAATTTCATTCAGTGCCCTCCTCCTCCCCCATCATTCTTTGGATGGTTGTCATATTAACCGGCTTATGGTGAACACTTATATCGTGATGCTTCCTCTCACTGATGCTAACAGACATTGACAGATTGAAGTGCTCTCATCATCTGATGTATGTTGTTTTCGTTTTACAAAAACGCAATCTGGTGTTCCTGAATTAATCTGCTGATATTTGCAACAAACCTACAGGCTTACAGAAGAGTGAGCTTTTTTCCCCCTCCATTCTTTTTTTTTTATCTGCCAACCGTAGGGAAAAGGTCAGTATTTAGAATAAAAACGGCTGTTTTTAGCTTATTGTCTTCACTTGTACTTGTGAATCCACGCCTCAGGTCATCTACCAATATGGAGATGCGTGAGTGCAGAGTCTGGTTTGCTCTCCTCATTCTGCTGATGGCCGGAGTGAAGCATAATGTCGGCCAGCAGTTCCGGAACGCTGAGTTCCAGCTGATCGAGTCCCAGCCCTCTGGAACCTACGTGGGAGACATCCCCGAAGCCAGTCGAATCAAGCAGGATGTCTCTCCTGCAGAACTGGCCACGCTGCGCTACAAGTTCATGAACCCCAACAACCTTCAGACGGCTTCCCTCTTCAGCATCAATGGAGACACAGGAGTCATCTACACCTCGGCCATGATTGATCGAGAGAGTGTGTGCAAGTATGAAGAGACTTGCGTCATCGCGTTCGACGTCACCGTGTCGTCCGTAGCGATCTCGTTCTTCGAGATCGTGGCCGTCCGTGTGAACATCATCGACATCAACGACAACCCTCCGCGATTCCCCAACGACGAGCTCACGCTGTATATACCCGAAGACACCAACGTTCATTCCGACTTTGAGATCAGCGGCGCCCTGGATGCTGATAAAGGCGAAGGTCACTCGGTGGAGAAGTACGAACTGCGGTCAGATGACGAAACGTTTAGCTTGGACGTGGAGCACAACCTCGACGGCACGTGGGGCCTGAAGATCGTGACCAACCGCTTGCTGGACAGGGAGAAGAAGGACCACTACCGCTTCATGATTCTAGCTCGCGATGGAGGCTCTCCTCCTTTAACTGGAACCCTGGTGGTCAATGTCAACGTCACAGACGCCAACGACAACTCCCCATCTTTCACCAAGAACATCTACAACATCAACGTCAACGAAAACGCTCTGGTGGGTTCTTCCGTGGGTCAGGTGACCGCCACGGATCTTGACGCAGGGCAGACGCGCAGATTTCCTACCGCTTCAGCCCCAGACGTAGCAGCACGGTGGACGAACTCTTCTTCATCGACTCCCAGTCGGGGGAGAAATCAAAGTGAAGAGTCACCTGGAGTATCATTCCGGGAACAGTTTCGAGACCATCGTCGAAGCCAGGGATCGAGGCAACCCCCCTCGAGCAGCTCAAGCTATACTCATTTTGTCCATCCTGGACGTGGGCAACAACCCGCCCAAGTTAACCATCACTCCGGTGGCGGAGAAGACTGGCAGCATCGTATCCATGTCGGAGGGAGCAGAGATCGGGACGGTGGTGGCTCACGTGCAGACCATGGACAAAGACACCGGAGCCAATGGGGCCGTGGAGTGTGGCAGTCTCAATCCTTTCTTCAAAGTGGAGAGTTTCGAGGGTCGAGGACGTGGCTTTTTTGGTCCGTGTCGCCAAAGCGTTGGATCGGGAGAGCCAGCAGGAACACAACGTGACCATTCAATGTCAGGACGCCGGCACTCCGCCGCTGAAAGCTGCCGATTACATCATGATCCGGCTAACTGACGAGAACGACAACAACCCCGCGCTTTGAGAGGCAGATCTACCACGCCAACATCTCAGAGAACAACAAGGTGGGGGAGTTCGTGCTGCGGGTAGTGGCCAGAGACACCGATGTGGGTCTCAACGCTCGTCTGACGTACTACATCTCCATGGAGGAGCAGGACTCTATGTTCCTCATCAACCACGATACAGGGGACATAACCGCTGCGGTCTCCTTCGACAGGGAAACGGTATCCCAAATGACGTTCGTTGTCAGAGCGGTGGATGAAGGCGTCATTCCCAGAACCGGAAGTGCGTCTGTGGTGGTGACCATCCTGGACAAAAACGACAACAAGCCTTACTTCAAATCTTCCATGGAGTTCGAGGTGCCGGAGAAGCTGGACAGCGGGACAAAGGTGGGTCAGTTACAGGCTGGCGATGATGACGAAGGGAAGAAACGCCAGGATTCAGTTCATGGAACTCACCTCCGACGCCTCTAACATGCGGCAGCTTCCCTTCGTGGTGCTGTCTGATGGCACCATCCGAACTGACCGTATCCTGCTGAAGGCTGACCAGCAGGAGTATTCCCTGATGGTGGTGGCCAAGGACGGGGTATCCCTCCTCTCAACACCACAGGGAAGGTGATTGTCAGGGTCGTGGACTCCAACGACAACAAA
>JADBJO010000784.1:347403-349903 GCA_016801955.1 Conus betulinus | reverse complement strand
CACACACACACACACACCCACACACACACACACACACACACACACACACACACACACACACACACACACACACACACACACACACACACACACACACAAGCGAAATGAGCAACATGAGACACCCACGCCCAACTTCCCCGCCCTATAAAATTCCGCACTGTAAAAGAGGTGCGATTTAAATTTAGATTAAAGTGGTTGTCCTGGACCAGGGGCACATCTGTCAAGCCGAATAGCATCACCGGCAGATGGCCAATACCAGGATAAAAGAATCCGGGGATGCTGCCTGCATTCTTGCAGGCCGCTATTGCTGCTGCTGTGTGCTGCTGCTGCTGCTGCTTCTGCTTCCACACTCCCCACCCCACCCAGCCCACTCCACTCTACCCCAATGCACCCCCTCCTTTACCCACACATATTATCTACCCCCGTTCCTGTCCCCCCTCCTCTTTCTTTTTTCTTGTCCTTGTGTCCTTTTTCTTGAGGAACGGTGCCACGAAGTAAAACTGCCCTCCCTCTTTCCATAAGTGACACCACCAGAGAAGGAACCCAGATGTGGGTGGTGGGAAATGTAGATAAGTGTGCGTATGTGTGTGTTGGCGTGTGTGTGTGTGTGTGAGTGTGTGTGGGTGTGTGTCCTGTGGGTTGGTGTTGTGGGTGGTGTCCTGTGTGCGTGCGAAAGAGGGGTGAGATGAGAGTCCCACTCTACCACTCCACTGCTTCGTTCGTTCTTTATCCCCCCAAAGGTTGCGTCCATTCCGTCCTTATTCTCCCAACCTTCGTTTTTCTTGAGGACAACAACAGTAAAACTCCCGCTCCCTCTTCCTCCCTGTGGGCCCTTCCCAGCTCTCTTTTATGTGGTTGTGTATGTCCTGTGTTTGTGTTGTTGTGTGTGTTTGTTTTTCTTCTTCTTCTTCTTTCTTCTTTGCTTCCATCCGTTTTCTCCTTCAGCACACGTAGTAAAACAGCTTCCTCCCGTCTCTTTTTAGGTTGGTGTCCTTCTGTTTCCTTTTCTACTTATTTCTTCTTCTTCTTCTTCTTTTTTCATCTCTTGCTCTTCTCTTCCTTTTCTTCCTTTCTCTTCTCTTCTCTCTTCTTTCGTTTCCTCGTCTCTGTTCTTTCTTTCTTCGACACTACCTACTAAGCCCCCTACTGACAACAATAATTGCTTAGTCGCGGAGCCGGCGTGAGTGAGCTCTCCCTCCGGAGGGCGCTACCACGTCCGTCCAACGACAGCCCCCATGGACTCGCCGATACCGGTGACCCCCGACGGAACCAAACCAAGACCACAGACGTAGAGAGGACATCGAAATTGAGGTCACCATGAGAGCAGGGGTATGAAGGGCCACAGAATTTGAGACATTTTTTTTTAACGCTGATCGATGAGAATGAGGATGATTAAGATGATGCTACGGATTTCCATTTCGGTCTGAGACTACATGACAGGGCTGTACTCTACGCTTCCTTTCATAATATATCCCGGCGTCACCAGGCCCGAAAGATACAGGCACCTGCAATGTTGGTCAGGAAAAGTGAGCAACACTCTCAGAAAACGCCTCCATTAAATGGATGAAACTCGACTGTGTCGTCCCAGTCTTCCCAACTGAGTCCGCAGCAAACTAACTCTGGGTATGAGTCGGTCGGGGCAGAAAAACCCAAATGATTCTGATGGGATTCGAACCCACGACCTCCCAGCTGGGAGTCCGCGACGCTAACCACTTCGCCACGGCGGCTGGTCTTCTTCTTCTTCTTTCTTCTTCTTCTTCTTCTTCTTCTTCTTCGTCTCTCTCTTTGGTCTTCTTCTTCGTCTTCTTCTTCTCCAGGAAGGTACAGAATGAATTTAGTAGACATTTCAGCTGGAATGGAACCACTGAAAATGGAAGCTGGAAGCATATTTTTTCCGTGGATGATCATCGCCTGATCCAGTGTCTTTGCAGCTTATTCGGAGACATGATCCTCGGCGGTGATTCCAGAGTAGGGCCGATGGGTCATTGGCAACGAAAGTGTCGTTTGGGGATCCCGGGTCAGAGGACTGTGTATAATGTGACGTATAATTAGACCTGCTCTGTGATCTTTCATTCTCGGTGTGTGTGTGTGTGTATGTGTGTGTGTGTGTGTGTGTGTGTGTGTGTGTGTGTGTGTGTGTGTGTGTGTGTGTGTGTGTTCGTGTGTGTGTGTGTGTGTGTGTGTGTGTGTGTGTGTGTGTGTGTGTGTGTGTGTGTGTGTGCGAGCGCGCGGGTATGTTTGTGTGAATGTGTGTGTGTGTTTCCAATAGCCACAAATGCCTTGATTTTGGCTGCTTGAGAATAGACCCAAATCACATTTAAGTGGATGTTCATATTAAAACATTTCCATACAAATGATCCGACATCAGGTTTCCACGCCTGTGTCTAAGTGCGCGTACGCACTCTCAGAGAGAGAGAGAGAGAGAGAGAGAGAGAGAGAGAGAGAGAGAGAGAGAGAGAGAGAGAGAGAGAGAGAGAGAGAGAGCACATAGCCACTCTGA
>JADBJO010000784.1:337403-342403 GCA_016801955.1 Conus betulinus | reverse complement strand
GGACTTTATCCCGAAAGTTGGAATGAATCTAAAATTTTGTCACTGTTTAGGAAGGGTGATGTAAACGATGTGAAAAGCTATAGAGGCATTTCATTGTGTAACATAAGCAGCAAATTGTATGGGTTTATAATTGATTCTATACTACAGGAATGACATTCACCACAATGACATTACTGGAGAGCACCAAGCAGGTTTTTGTAAAAAGGATATTGCACCATCGATCATATGCTTAGCTTGTTAGCTGCAGCAAATAAGCAAAAATTGTATGTTGTTTTTGTTGATTTTGAAAAAAAAAAATTGATTCAGTTTTAGGAAGTTGTAGCCCGTTCTATAAAAAAAAACAGTATCAAGGGCAAACTTTTTGTGTAAGAATTATGTATAATGGTGTAAAGGTGCGAATTAGATCAGGAGCAAAACTATCAGATTTGAACTATATTCGTGGAGTAAAACAAGGGGATGTGTGTAGCCCTGTTTTGTTTTTACTGTTCGTCGATGGACTTGCGTTTGAAATTATTGAGAATTGTCGTCATAGTGTGACTTTTGATCTGATTTGATTATTCATACTGTTATTTTTCTTATGATATATTACATTCTATAACTGTTGTTCGATTACAGAAACAATTAAATAGCTTTTTTTTCTGCTGCTTCCAGATTGGAGTTGAATATGGCCAAAGGTAGCATTATTGTTTTTCGTAAAAGTGGGTTTCTGGCACAGAATTAGAAATGGTATTAGAGTAATGAGAAAATAAAAAGTTGTCAGCGCATGGAAATGTCTTGGTATTTATTTTTCAACCAGACGTAGTTTTGAACGTACTTGTCAAGATTTAGGTAGCAGAGCAAACAAAGCAGCAATAATTATCCTTCGTACAAACAGGAAAGCTGTTCTTTTAGACTGTTTAGTAAATTATTGATTCTCAGGTTCAGTCAATAATGTAATATGGTACAGACATTTGGGATTTGAAAAAGGGTTTGTCAGTTGAAAAAGTATATTTATTTGGTATGAAACGGTTTTTGAATGTTGACACTCGAACCGCTAATGGGCATGTGTATGGTGAACTCGGACAGTACCTAGTTTATATGGACTCGTATGCTAAAGGTGTGAAATACTGGTTGCATTTAACTCGGGTGGACAAGAACAGGTTACCATTAATAAAAGCATATGAGTCACTGTATAATTTAGATAATAGTATAGTTGTAAGAAAACTTGGGCGACAGTTTTTAATTCTCACGGATTTGCTGTTGTATAGGATGATCAAGGTGTTCAATGTGTTACAGCATTTCTTAAATGTTTCAAACAAAGATTGATTGATTGATTGTAAATGGCAGGACTGGTGTAGCCACATGTATGATAGTGATAGATTTGCACAGTATAGACTTCTTAAAACATCGCACCTGAAAGAAATTCACGTTGATATGAACATGAACCGTCACACAAGAAGTGTTTTAACTAAATTTAGATTTGGCATTTCTAGCATTGCTTGTCACATCTTTGTGTGTGTGTGTGTGTGTGTGTGTGTGTGTGTGTGTGTGTGTGTGTGTGTGTGTGTGTGTGTGTGTGACGCAGAAAATACTAGACACCGTAATGTCTTGGCATGTCTATAATGCACACATTGTTCTTGTGCCAGTTGTTTTCCAACATAATTATTGTTTTGTTTAATGTTGAGATTATTGTGTTACCAGTTGCATGATGTATTGGTAATATTTTTTTTCCGTTTGTGTCCACCCCCACCCCCCCTCCCCCCTGTTCTCCTTCAGTTATGAGCCTTGGCCTAACTGAATAAATATTCGCATTCGCATTCGCATTTTCTCTCTCTCCTCTCTCTCTCTCTCTCTCTCTCTCTCTCTCTCTCTCTCTCTCTCTCTCTCTCTCTCTCTCTCTTCTATCCCTATCCCACCCACCCACCCACCCACACCCCACTCTTCTTACATTCCTCCCACTACCGTGGATTTTTTTTGTTTTTTTTTTGGTCTTTTTTTTTCGAGGGGGGAGGTTATAAGAAGTGCTTTTTTATTTGAAGCCTCCGTCACACACAACACAAACATACAGACACACACACACACACGCGCGCGCGCGGGCGCACGCACACTGCGCACACACACATACGCTTACACTCTCTCTCTCTCTCTCTCTCTCTCTCTCTCTCTCTCTCTCTCTCTCTCTCTGTTCAATAGGAATCACCTTGATACGACCATTCGAGACCATGTCACAAACAGAACAAAAGAGGTCTTTAAAAAGGTCTAGAGGTCACGTCAGTCATTATTTCCTCTCCTCTCTCTCTCTCTCTCTCTCTCTCGTCTCTCTCTCCTCTCTTCCTCTCTCTCTCCCTCTCTCGTCTCTCTCTCTCTCTTCAGTCTGTCTGTCTCCTCTCTGTCAGTCAATCTGTCTGTCCTCAACAAACAACAACATAGACAACAAAGCTACTCTTTCTATCTGTCTGTCTGTCCTGTCTGTCTGTCTGTCTGTCTCTCTCTCCTCAACTCAACTCACTCTTTCTCCTGTCTGCTCGTCTCTCCCTGGTCTCTCCTCTCTCTCATCTCTCCTCTCTCCTCCCTCTCTCCTCCCTGCCTCCCCACTCTCTCCTCTCTCGCCTCTCTCCTCTCTCTCCAATCCTCTCCTCTCTCTCCCCTCTCTTCGCTCGACCCCCTCTCTCTCTCCCAGCTCTCCTCTCTCTCTCTCTCTCTCTCCTCTCTCTCTCTGCGTGAGAGTCCCTCTCAATATTCTCCCTTCTTAAGGTCTTAAGGGTTTTCTTCCACAATATTCAGTCGCCGTGCAAGCTTTCAACAGTACGGACTGGGTACCATTACCAGTTTTTTTTTTTCCTTTCTAAGGGCAAGTACAAAATACCAAATGTCATGTCAGTAGGGACCCATTCCCGTTGGTTTTGCACGGGTTTTTTTTGCCTACAAGTTTTTCTTTCTGCCTTTCCTTGTTGTTTGCTATTTCTTTCTTTGCTTTTCCTTTCTATCTATCATTTCCCTCTCCCCACTCACCTATTTTTTTTCTTTCTTTCTTTCTTTCCCTGTTTCCATTTCACCATTTCACGTCTTTCGTTCCATTGTTCTCTTCTGTCTTCGTTTGGTTATTCATTCGTGATCTCTGTCTGTGCCTCTGTCTCTGTCTCTGTCTCTCTGTCTGTCTGTCTGTCTCTCTCTCTCTCTCCTCTCTCTCTCTCTCTCTCTCTCTCTCGATAGATAGATAGAGATAGATAGATAGATAGATAGATAGATAGATAGATAGATAGATGATAGAATAGGCAGACAGGCAGACAGGCAGACAGACAGGCAGACCGACAGACTTAGTGGCAACAGGCAGTGCGGGAGAGAGTGCGACTGAGAACTTTGGAGCAAAACCTATTCACGCAAACTTGTCGATCACTCCTCCATCCACCCACCCTCCGGCCCCATCTCCCCACAGCTGCCCTCCATTACACTCCCTCCCCTCCCGTTCCCCGTCGTTTTTTTTTTTTTTTTTTTTTTTTCATCACCCTCTCCTTTTCTCTTGCTTCTTTTTCTGTTTTTGTTTTACTTTACTTCATTTGTCTTTGTTTTAATGTTTTTTGCAGTTCGTACCGTCTTCCATGCCATTAAATATCTCCTTTTCACGGGAGGAAATCCAAAGCGAAATCTATATGGTAATCATAGACTTGGATTCTCTTGCAGCCTCACTGGTGCCGTCTTTCTTTCTGTCTAGTTTAAGGTGTTATACACAGTCCGACACTTCTCTGGAGGCCACGGTGTGTTTGCTGGCTTCCTACGGTACTGCTAGAAGAATTCGTGTGCCTGCGCGTGTGTGTGTTAGAGGGTGGGGTAGGGGGGTAGG
Organism: Conus betulinus; assembly: GCA_016801955.1. Lineage (NCBI taxonomy): Eukaryota > Metazoa > Mollusca > Gastropoda > Neogastropoda > Conidae > Conus > Conus betulinus. The sequence goes on along the minus strand of JADBJO010000784.1, from coordinate 338,583 downwards.
GATGGGAGAGAGAGGGGACTGCAGTTGGGGGTGGGGATCGAATAATATGGGGAGGTGGTAGGAACGGGATGGTGGTGAGGAGAAGGAGGAGCGCCTGCAGGTTGTGGTATCATAATATCATGATATCAGAGCTGTCCATTACAAACTGTGGAGTGTCGGAGAGTGTCATAGGAAGTAGGAGTGTGAAGTGTAAATTTTGGGATTCCACCTCCTCCACACCTCTCTTGTCAGTTCTCTGTGCATGTGTGTGGTGTGGGTGTGTGTGTGTGTGGTGTGTGTGTGTGTGTTTGGTGTGTGTGTGTGTGTGTCTGTCTGGTCTGTCTGTCTGTGTGTGTCTGTGTGTCTGTGTGTGTGTGTGTCTGTGTCTGTGGTGTGTCTGTCTGAGCGCGCGTTGCGAGTGTCCATACCTGGCGTCATTGGTTTAAAAATCTCCCCACTTGTTCCATCTCTCTCTCATGTCTCCTCTGCTCTCTCTCTCTCACTCTCTCTCTCATCCCTCTCTTCATCTCCCTCTCTCTCTCTCCTCTCTCTCTCTCTCCCCCAGCATATTGCTTCTAGTGTTCAACATAAATCACCAAATTTAATTTCTCTTCCCTTTTTGCCCACCAGATTTCTAGGATTGCCGCGCAATTCTCTGCCCATCCACAGTTTGTTGAGGGCTTCGTTTACTACTCCGTGCCTCTGATCTTCCTCATAGATTAGAAACTAGATATGTGTGTGTGTGTGTGTGTGGGGGGGGGGGGGGGGGGGGAGGGGGGGGGGGGGGTGGGGGGGGGGGGGGGGGGGGGGGGGGGGGGGGGGGGGAGGGGGGGAGGGGCGGGGGGGGTTCATCTAGCGGGGGGTGGGAGGGTTGGTTGTTTATCTTTTTTCTCTTTCTGCTTTTTCTGAGGTAAATGATTTTCGAGAATAAAACATATTTGAATATAAGCCTTCCCACATATGGCACCTCACCTTTCCACAATTTGACAAAGAAAAAGATGTTAATGGTAAAAGAAAAACGCAGATATATACTTTATGTTTTTATGTCTATTTATTGTTTGCTTGTTTGCTTATTTCTTTATATATTTATGTATTATTTATGCTCAAGCCTTTTGTGACTCCTTACCCTTCAGAACATCCAGTGTTGACTAGGGGTATGTCTGGAGTGTATCCTGACGCAAATAATGCAGTTTTGTTGTAG
>JADBJO010000784.1:329903-332403 GCA_016801955.1 Conus betulinus | reverse complement strand
AACAGCAGCAGTTGCAAACAACAACAAAACACCAACACCACCGCCACAACGACCACCACCAACAACAGCAGCAACAACAACAAACACCAAAAAACATCAACAGCAAATACCACCAACAACAATAACAGCAACATCGAATCTAGGGAAACCGATTAGAAGGAAACTTGGAAGTAAGGCGGAATGTGCTCCATGGATGAGGCACTCAAATTGCAGCACGGGTTTGCTGCGATCAAAGGATGGACGCAGGAACATGTTTTAACAGGATTGTCCGAACGTGACGCAGAACTGTGCTTCCCTGTGCCCTTTCAGTGTGTGGCCGTGTTCTTTTTTCGGCTTTTCTATTATTCTTCTTTTTCTGTCTTCTTTTCTTCGTTGTTTCTTCTTCTTCTTTTCTTCTTCTTCTCTTTCTTACTTTACTTTCTTTCTTTCTTTCTTTGATCTTCTTCTTATTCTTCTTCTTCTTCTTCTTCGCGTCTTATTTTTTTGCGTTCTTTTCTTACTTTCTTTTCTTTCTTACCTTGCTTTCTTTCTTTCTTTCTTTCTGTCGTCTTCCTTTCTTGCTTCTTCTGCTTATTCTTCTTAGCTCTTCTTCTTCTTCTTCATCATCATCATCATCATAATCATCATCATCATGCATCATAATCATCTCATCATCTTCTTCTTCTTATTCTTCTTCTTCTCTTCTTCTTCTTCTTTCTTCTTTTATTTATTTCTTTTCTTTCTTTCTTTAGTCCTTGTTCTTATTCTCATCCTCGGCTCCTATTCCTCTGCATGTGTGAATTGTAGTTGTATCCTCTCTCTTTTTTTCCGTTTCTGCCTTTGTCCTTCCCCTCGCCTCTATCTCTCTCGCTCTCTCTCTCCCCTCTCTCGTCTCTCTCTCTATACTTCTATTATATGTCCGGTGCATTATTTGCAATAATCCCGCCAAAAACAAAACTTTTATCCTGTTGATAAGGCTTTGAGGAGGGTCTGTCCTATTCTCCACTTTTCACGCAAGACGCAACCCCACATGCCAATAAGCTGCGCCGTTCACTGGCTCATAATAGTCGTTTCAGGAAACTGCTTTCGCGCATCGACAGTAGGCCTACAATGTAAAGTAATGTGGTGAGGTACCCTTGAAATCCAGATCTGGCAAAAAAAAGTAGGTAACACGGATTAGACAAGGAAACATTATTGTGAGCACTGCTCGTTCATTTCATACAGAAACATATTTTTCATAATTTTTTTGTCGTTCTAAAATAGCGTGATGCAGCTGTCTTTACTGTGTAACTGCATATTCTCTGCTCATGACTGCTACTTAAAACCTTTATGGGTCTTGGCTGTTTATAATTCCTGTGTGTTGTGAATGTAATGATTGGTGTGGAGACTTACTTTCGTTCTTGGCATTATTATAAAGTTTTCCTTTACCCTTCTATGGTTATGATGCCACGTTCTGGAATGTGTTTCCATTTTTTTGATGCCGGAGTCTGTGCTTCTTACTTTTCCAGAGGCCTTTCGAAATGGGGTTTGTGTAACCTTTATGACTTTGTTTCATACATTTAATGTTCTGTTCTTCTTAGTTTTCTTTCGTTCACTTCTTGTCTTTGTTTTTTTTTCTTTCAACTCTCTTTCTTTTTTCTTTGATCCGTTGATTTTATCCATTTCCCTATTTATACTTTTCCATTCTTCCTTCTTTCTGTGTTGATCTCTTCCAATCTTCTTCCTTCTAATATTTTTAGTTTGATTTTATAAGATTATACATGTTTGCCGTGGGTTTCTCCAGAATGACGTGACGTTTGACGTGAGAAGAGCCTCCCCCCCCCCCCCCCCTCCCCCTGCCCAGTTGGTTCTTGGTAGACAGATATTTATACCCACGAATGAAAGCTTTTAGATTGAGACCAAACTGTCCAATACCATGTCCGCATCATGACACACATATCTTTAATCATGAAACTCGTGACAAAAGCGGACATAAAAGCACTACATACAAACAATTGTGATACCAAAAAGCTAGTCTAAGATTTGAATTAACCCTGAACATGTGAGAGACCGATATAAAGATGAAAATGAGTAAAAAGAGAGAGAGAGAGAGAGAGGAGGGGCGGGGAGGCGAGGGGGCGGGAGGAAGAGCGAAACGCGAGAGAGAGAGAGAGAGAGACGGCAGAGAGAAGAGAGGTGACGAGAGAGAGGCAAGATGAGGGCAAGTATTGATCGTAGCACACATGGACACCTTGGCTCCAATGCCGCCAGGTTGAGTCCCACCACCGTCACATTACCGCGACAGCAAGCCGACATTCGGGAGGTTCCGGAGTTCAACAGAACACAAAGGAAACAAGGGGGATAATCCATCACCAAGGGCCCTTGTCAAGTGACTGCTTTCTTCAATGAAAATACATTTGAGAAAGATACAGTCTTCTGTGAATATTCTCGTCTCCGCCACTAAATATGTTTATACGTTACTTTGTATGTATCGTGGGGATCAGTTGGAGAATCGCAGCTAGGGCTCTCTCTCTATCTCTCT
>JADBJO010000784.1:327500-329852 GCA_016801955.1 Conus betulinus | reverse complement strand
CTCTCGATCTCCTCTCTCTCAACCCCCTCTCCTATCGTCTATCCGAAACCCCTTTTGTCTTTCCTGTTGCCCCCCCACCCCACCCCCACCCCCCGGTCTCCATATCCAGTAAATAAAAAAAGAAAGGGTAGTTAGGGGAGCGGGTTGGAAGGGGGGAGGGGAGACGTGTCGACGTTCCGCGTTAGGGGGGGACAGTGGCTGAGTGGGATGGAAATGGACACAAGAACGAATATGGTGTTTGATAATGTCCCAAGTGTGTTCCGGGACTAACGTGATCATTATTGTTTTTTGCCATGAAAAAAAATAATGGCTGGATGATATAAACAACAATAAACAAAAAAGCAGAAGAACGAGAATGGACAATGGCAAGGATTAAATGATTGAGAGAGAGATTGAGAGAGAGAGGAGAAGAAGGAGCGAGGAGAGAGGTTTGAGACGTGAGGGAGTGGAGCGAGAGAGGTAGAGAGAGAGAGAGAGAGAGGAAAAGAGAGAGGGAGGGGGGGGGCAGGCGGTAGCAGACGGGGATAGAAAAAATACAGAAAATGGGGAGGGGAAAGGAACACAAACGCGAGGGGGGAATGTCGCGCGCACACTCGCGGCAAACACACACACACGCACCACACACAACACAAACACCACCACACACAAACAAACACACACACAACACAAACACAACACTCCCACACACACACACACACACACACACCACAACATACACACATATGAAGGGAGAGGAGAGAGAGAGAGGCGGGAAGAGGAGGAGACGGAGATGAGAGGAGATCGAGAAACTGCCCAAAACCAACAGAGAGAGAGAGAGAGAGGAGAGAGGAGAAACGCGCCATGCGGAGGAGAGAGATGAGAGAGAGAGGCAGAACAGACAGACAGACAGACAGAACAGAGACAGAGGAGAGCACGCCCCAAACCAACACAACCTGGGTCTTCCTCGTCCTCTTTTCTGAAAATTAATGTTGAATGCTTATCGCGTTTAGGGAGGAGGATAAACACTGGGGATCGTGTCGAAAAAAATAAAAAAAAAACAAGGAAAGAACCACAGCAGGAAAAAAAAAAAAAAAAGAAAAAGAAAGAAACAATTAATAAAAAGAAGGCGCGAAAATCTTTCTTTTAATGTATCGCTGCACCATTTCTCTCTCCCTCGTCGCCGTCCTTTTTTAAACACCGTCCCGCGCGCATGTTAACGCCCAACGTGCTAAACCGTTTTACTTGATTGGACCAAGCAGTCAACAGTCAGGGGCGGCTAACTTGAGAGAGCCGCACCGCAAAACCCAAGCAGCTTCGCTTTCTTTTCGCATCTGGGCGCGGGGCTCATATCTTTGAAGCTGGCAAATACGGCCGAAGCGGGCGGTTAGCCCCAGACCCCTACAATGTTCCGCATGAAGACGTTAGGAGTATGCGATGGGGGGTGGGGGGGGCGGGGTGGGGGGGGGGGGGAGATGACGACCCTCACCTGACGAAAGACTCGGAACGTGGTATGGATGGGAGGGAGAACAGGCGGACGGTGTTCGGTGCATGAAACGGGCCTGCGAGACATGGGGAGAGTATGGAAGCTGGGAGAATGGGCAGTGGAGGGGGGGGGACAAAGTCCGGCTGAGGGAGAGAAAATTAAGAGAGAAAGATAAATAAAAAGCGCGGCAGAAGGGAAATGTTTATAGGGGGGTGATGGGGAACAAGTTGGAGTTCGGGGGGGAGATGTCCTACTTCGGTTGGGGGATAAGGTTGTGAGGAGGTCGAGTGCGTTCATTACCGGTCTATGTCTCTCTTTATAGCTCTCTCTCTCCTCTCTCTATGCTCGCATCTACTCTCTATCTCTCTTCTCTCTCTCGCTCCTCTCGTCTCTCTCTGTCTTATGCTATTCTCTTTATCTCATTCGATGTCGCGCTCACAATCCTACATAGGTGTTCTGTTCTTCACCCCCAACCCACCCCACGGTGTGCCCACACCCCACCCACCCCCACCCCGCCCCCCCCCCCCCCAACCCCCCCCCCCCCCCACACAACAAAATCTCCTCTCATTTCTCAGTCTCACTCTCCGTCCCCATCAGGTTTTTTCCGAAATACACCATATAGCACCCAGAAACAATACTCCCAACCGCACCAAGTTAAAAATGAACGACCCAACACACACACACACACACAACACACAAACACACACAACACAACACAGACATACACGTGCACGCGCGGCGCGTAGCGCCGAGCACACAACACACACCACACACACATCAACACAAGCACCACGCACACGCACACACTACAGACAAACAATCACACATCACCAACCTACACACACTCGCCACACACACACACACACACGACACACACACACCCACACACA
>JADBJO010000784.1:312500-317500 GCA_016801955.1 Conus betulinus | reverse complement strand
GAAAAAAAGAAAGAAAAAGGAAAGCTGAGACGCATCGGCTTCTTAACTCTGTGCACATGTATGTCCATAACGTGCCTGGCAAGATACAGTCAAAGACACATGCCTTTTATTTTGTTCTGTCTGTCTGTCTGTCTGTCTGTCTCTCTCTGTCTCTCTCTATCTCCTCTCCTCTCTCTCTCATCTCTCTCTCTCGTCTCTCTTTCTCTCTCTTTTGTATGCGCGCGCGTGCACTTGTGTGTGTGTGTGTGTGTGTGTGTGTGTGTGTGTGTGGGTGTGTGTGTGTGTGTGTGTGTGTGTGGTTGTGTGTATCTGTGTGTGTGTGTCTGTGTGTGTCTGTTTGTCTGTGTGTTTCGGTATATTTACTTTTCAATGATATCCTCTTCTTATTTGGGGCACAATTGTAATAGGATACTGAAGGTGCAAACGTTCATGATTTATGAAAACAAATAGCTGCACAGGAATTGTACCTGAGATTTAAATTAAAACTGAAACAAATGTGACACTTCACATGTAGCGTATCAGGTTGAGCCATCTCTGCAACTCCCCCCCCCCCCCCCCCCCGCCCCCACGCCCCCCTCTTTTTCATCAACATTGACATTGCATAAATGTAATATGCACGCCATAAAATGATATGTATCCTTGTAAAAGTGTGTATCTATGTGTGCATGTATGTGTGTATGTGTGCGTGTATGTATGCATGCATGTATGTAGGTAGGTAGGTAGGTAGGTAGGTAGGTAGGTAGGTAGGTAGGTAGGTAGGTAGGTGTGTATACATGTATGCACGTATGTATGGATGTATGTATGTGTGTGTGTATGTATGAATGCATTAATGTGTATCAATGTTTACGTATGCAGGCGCAATTTCTGTCTTTCCTCTTAGTGTCTTTAATCATTAGGTTTTTTTTTAATTCACCGTTTTTTGGTTGTTGTTGTGTCTTTTTCAATAAAATTTTAATGTATAATTATATACCAACAGAATTCAGACTTGTGTGTGCAATGTACTGGTTTACTTTTTAGTTGGAAGTAAGAGTCGGGGAAGAAAAGGACGAAAAAAAAGAAAGGAAAAGAGTATGTGTTGCGAAAGCAAGTAACTTTTTACGCGATGCTGTAAACGTACATTTTATGTTACGATGACTTTAGGAAAAAGTCGAATCTAAACATTCTTTGCAGAGGATTGAAATAAAAGAAAAAAGCTAAACTGTGAGAAAAGAGACAAATCCTAATCCAAAGTGAGGGAAAAAAAAAACTGTGCGAGAAGTAGGGGAGATAATTGTCCAGAGACCGAACTGGATAAAGCAGCATTTGTTTTGTCACAAATTGTCTAAAATTTTTATTGGCCTTGATTTCACCCCGATCTGAAACGTGATGTATTTTTTTTTTTTTTGTGTCACCTTCCACATTTCTCTGGTAACTCTAGTACACTTATTGATAAAGACGCCTAGAATAGAACGTTGCTATGCAAACGCTTAATTTACCACCATTTTATTGGCTGAATTGTGTATGACGTACGCCACCATGAAAAGATCAGTGAGTCGGGGGGGGGCGTTTTTTTTATTTCTAGTGTTTGCCCTGCTCTGATTTACATTACTAGCAAGTATGTGTGTGTGTGTGTGTGTGTGTGTGTGTGTGTGTGTGTGTGTGTGTGTGTGGCGTGCGGGCGTGTATTTGTGTGCGTTGTGTGCGTGTGTGTGTGTGTGTGTGTGTGGTGTGCACGCGCGCGCGCGCGCGCGGGCACTCGCGAACACGCGCGCGCGCGCGGGCCTGCATGCTTAATTACATTCTCCAAGCATCGTCAAGCTCTTTGAAGCGGTTCCCAAAAAAAACACGAACTAGCTTGCCCAGACTTCCTTCAGTTCAGGGAAATGTGCCGACGATCTCCACAATGGCCATGCTCATCCACAAAGGACCGAACCACCCGGTACTCCACTCCCTCACTCACTGCCATGACCCACTTAGCAAGCCCGCCATTCCTCGCGGGCCTGTTACTAACCCCCCCGATAATGACCATGGCATTTCGTCGGCGGACCTGCAGACAGCGGCTGGAGGACCAGAGATGAAAGGCCTGCTCACCTGTCCTCCTTCTCCACCTCCTTCTGCCCCATGCCTTCGTCCTCTTCCGGTCTTGTTATCACTTCCACGGTGTGCTGACTTTCTGAGTCTTCATCAGATTCCTGAAGAAGGACAGATGGACACTCCTTCACGGGAGGGATAGCTTAGCGTTGGCGTGCTCTCTCTCACTCTCTGAGTGCGGAACGTGCTTTGTAATATGAAGGAATGCTCACATATAACGAGAGAGAGAGAGGAGAGAGAGAGGGAGAGAGAGAGAGAGAAGAGAGAGAGAGTAGAGAAGAGAGAGAAAGAGAGAAAACTCAGCAAACTTTGATTCGACCAGGATTTAGATTTGAGGAGAGAGAAGAGAGAGAGCGAGAGAGAGAGAGAGAGAGAGAGAAGAGCGAGATACTCAGAACTCAGAAAACTTTCATTCGATCTGGATTTGAGAGAGAGAGAGATAGAGAGAGAGAGAGAGAGAGAGAAGAGGAGAGAGAGATAGAGAGAGAGAGAACTCAGAACTCAGAAAACTTTGATTCGAGTAAGGATTTAGATTTGAAGAGAGAGAGAGGAGAGAGAAGATAGAGAAGAGAGATAGAGAGAGAGAGAGATAGAGAGATACTCAGAACTCATTAAACTTTCATTCGACATTCGGGGGAAGGATCTGGATTTGAGAGAGAGAGAGAGAGAGAGAGGAGAGAAGAGAGAGAGAGAGAGGAAGAGAGAGAGAGACAGACAGACAGACCGAGACGACCAGACAACAGAAGACAGAGAGAGAGAGAGAGAGATAGTCAGAACTCAGGAAACTTTCATTTCGAACAAGGAATCTATATTTGAGAGAGAGAGAGAGAGAGAGAGAGAGAGAGAGAGAGAGAGTGAGAGAGAGAGAGAGAGAGAACGATCCAGCCAAACCGGGTCAGGCAGGCAGACAGACTGACAGACAGGAACGCAGAATCAGACATTCCGAAGTAAGGGCACTGACAGACAAAGAACAATATAGACAAAGAACCCACTCAAGCAAGTAATGAAAGAGAAACAGAGCAAGACAGACAGACGAACAGTACAAAGCAAAAGGGCCAATAAAGACACGCATACACAATGTTGACATCTTCTCTGCCCATCTCCTTCACGAATACCTTTTATTTCCCTCTAACTTGCCCAATTCCGCGACTTCCTTCAGCTTCCTCTTGTCCCTCTCCAAGCGCGCAAACAGACAGCAAGCAAGAAGGAAAGAATTAGAAATGATGTATGCCTGTCAGTGGCGCATAATAAAATTAATTACTCGGCGAACGAAAAACGGGAGGATAGGATGTATGGGAGCATAACAGCATCTTTTGGCAATACTAGTTGTTTTCCTCAGAAAAAAAAAAAACAAACCAAAAACATCTGTCCATAAAAAAAAAGAAACAAGTAGGGTAACTCTTGTTCCCATGAACAAGAGTTACCCTTCTTGATTCTTGTTTCCCGTTTACAGTGTACTCCCTGCCACATTTCAGACTTTCTCATCTCAGCTTCCTTTCCATTGAAAATCAAACTTCTCCTTGAAGAGACAAGCCAGAGAAATAAATGCTCTTTGCAAGAGCTTTCAACCAGACACACACATATTTTCTAACGATGTATTGCCATGATTTTCGTCCTCTCTCTGCGCGCGCCCAAATTCTACCGGGGCTCTGTCTGACTGACGCACAACATGATAAGGAATTCTCTCCTGGAGTGGTGCTATGCATGGCTTCCAATTCCATCTCTTGCCCATGACAGCGAGAATCGAAGCAGGGTTGCGGACATGATGGAGCTTTATGTAAAGAATGGAGAGATGGGGAGGGTGGCGGTGGATGGATGGGTGTGTGGGGGTGGATAGGATGGAGTGTGTGTGTGTGTGTGGGTGGGGGGGGGGGGGTGGGGGGGGTGAAGGTCACGATCGTGCCTCAGAGTGGTCAGACAAAGGGCATGCGTAGGATTAGGGGATGATGGGGGGTTGTTGGCGTGTGTGGTGGGGATGGGGTGGGGGGGGTGGAAGGGAAGGGTGATGTCGTGTGTCGTGTGGACTCAGTGTCGCGTGACATAGATTGAAGAGCGGGTGGAGTGTAGAGTGGAGGGGCGAGGGGGGGGGATTTGGGATGGGGGTTGAGGTGTTGGAAGGAAGACGGGTGGGAGAGGAGGCATGACGCTTGTGTGTAAGACTGGATTGGGCACTTTCCACAGTTTCGAGCGCGTGCGCGCGCGCGCGCGCGCGCGCGCGTGTATGTGTGTGTGTGTGTGTGTGTGTGAGAAAGAGAGAGGAGAGAGAGAGAGAGAGAGAGAGAGAGAGAGAGAAGATGTTTGTTTGTTTCATTTATTTATTTATCTAGATTTTTATTTATTTATTCACTTTTGTCATGTGTGACTAGAAGGAGCGTCTGATCCTACTAGCATCTTGTTACTGCTTGAGAGAGAGAGAGAGAGAGAGAGAGAGGAGAGAGAGAGAGAGACAGACAGACAGACAGACAGACAGACAGACAGACAGGACACACAGGACGAAGCACATGATCCAAAGCCAGAAAGCAATTTTCAGGAAGCTAGTTTCTTTTGTTGTATTTCTGATGTCATTCCCACACAGCTGCTAACTGATTGAGGGGCACGGACCCCCCCACCTCCCCCACCCCCCCCCCCCCCCCCCCCTCCCCCCCCCCACCCCCCCCCCCCCCCCCCCCCCCCCCAACCACCCTCCCCTCTCTCTCCCCTCTCTCCCCCCCCTCCATACTGACAATGGTCAAGTCACGGAGCCCATTTAGCCACTGACACGAACCACTTGTCAAAGAGCCGGACCAGCCGCGTTACACCATGATCTACTAATCACATTGATTGGTGATGACATTCATTTCATCTGCTTGCCTGTCAGAAGCGCCAAGGAGATAGAGATGAAAGGCCTGCTCACCTGCCTCCTTCTGCACCGCCTCCTCCTCAGTCTTGTT
>JADBJO010000784.1:280000-287500 GCA_016801955.1 Conus betulinus | reverse complement strand
CGGCTGGGTTTCTGTATAGAAATCCTATAATAATCGGTTTACAATGTTTAAGACTTATTTCTATCCAAACAGATTCAATGCCATATTCTCTAAATGTGACAGTCTTTTAAATCTTACAGAATTTGCACAATATAAAAGTAATCCTGTTGATTTTGGTGCAAATGGATCAAGTCGGATTGTGTCATAATTCGGCATGTACATATCGGAATCTGGTATCATATCCGTTAATCTGGATTCAGCTATGCAAAAAACATGAAAGTTATTCCCCATTGTTGTGTAAAAATTGTAGCAATATCATCGGTCTTATTTCTGGCACTGTTAATATTTAGATATCCAACACGAAGCCCCTCGTGGTGTGTGTGTGTGTGTGTGTGTGGTGTGAGAGAGAGAGAGAGAGAGAGAGAGAGAGAGGGAGAGAGAGAGAGAGAGAGAGAGAGGAGAGAGAGAGAGAGTACGCGCGCGCACGCGCGCGCGCCTGCTTTATCTTTGGGCTACATTACGTTTCCCCATAATTTTCGTTACCATTCAATTCAACAGGTTTTGCAGGATATTGATGACAGACAGACAGACATACAAAACAAATGCTAGAAGAAAAAAGTGGCTTTCTTTGCAGAAGTAACGAACACGTTGGCACTAACAGTGGACCCTTTTGTCTGTGTCGGTGAGGTTGAGGAGTGGACACCCCACCCCTCTCCTCCACCACCCCATCCTTCCCCACTATACACACGTCCCTTTACCCCCCCCCCCCCCCCATCCCCCACCCTCACAAACCAATCCCCTTTCCCGCACCTGACGCCTCCTCTCTCATCTACTTTTATTCCCTCCCTCCCTCCCTTCTTTTTCCTTCCTTCCTTCCTTCCTTCCTTCCTCCCTCTTCTTCATTCTCTTCTGCCGAGAGTCTCAAAAGCACAATAAAGGGGCCATGATGATAGAAACAAACACACACAAAGAGAAGATGAACTATCCCCATTTCAGGACGACGGACGCAAGAGTTCCAGAATAGTGTGATGGTTCATGAGAACTCGATAGGAGTTGGGAGGTGAGGGGGGGGGGTGCGGAGGTGGCGGGATAGGGGTGGGGGGTGGCGGAGAGACGATGACGAGCGGAGACTGATGTTTGTATGGGAGTAGGGAGAGGGTGGGTGGGGAGGAGCAGGGAGAGTAATAGGACCTATCTGGGTAGAAGGTGGAAGTGGTGGGTGCGTGGGTGGGTGGGGGGGTGGGGGTTAGGGGCAGTAGGAGGGAGGGGAAGAGGAGGTAGGAGGTGGTGGTGGTGGTGGTGGTAGCCTACTACTGATCGTCTGACCGTCACTCAGACGACTGCCATTAAAAACAAAAAAACTTGGCGCGGAGTCGTGCGATGGGAGAGGGAGATTGCCGTTAGTAGCTGTTGATGGTGGTGTTACAGCGTGCCTCTAGGGGTGTTTTAATGCCTTTGTGTATCTCTCTGTCTGTGTCAGTTTGCGTACTTGTTGGTCCGTCGGTCTGTTTGTCTCTGTGTCTGTCTGTCTTTCTATCCGTCTCTCTCTGTCTGTCTCTCTGCCTGCCTGCTGTCGTCTGTCTGTCTCCGTCTACCTGCCTATCTGTCAGTCCCGTCCGTCTGTGTGCCCTCTGTGTGTGTGTGTGTGTGGGTGTGTGTGTGTGGTGTGTGTGTGTGTGTGTGTGTGTCTGTCTGTCTGTCTGTCTGTTTCATTCCCTCATTCCCTCCCTCCTTTCCTCCCTTCCTCCCTTTCTCACTCCCACTATCTCTCTGTCCCTGTCTCTGTGTCTGTCAGTCAGTCTCTCTCTCTCTCTCTCTCTCTCTCTCTCTCTCTCTCTCCTCTCTCTCTCTCTCTCTCTCTCTCTGTTGACCCCCCGGTAATGTTTGGGTTTAGTGTTACGTTCCTCGTCAAGGTGTGAAAATGTTTAAAGTGATTTCCCTTCCTGTCTTTCTGTACATCTTTCAGAGTAAGCAGTGATCTGTTGTGAGGAGAGACATTGTGCTGAGGACATGGTGCAAGAATAGAGGTGGAATTATCATTCTTGGCAGTAAGATTCTCTGTCCTTCACCGTCTTTCCACTATATGGCGACCCTCTCTAGAATAAAGTGTCACCAGTGTTCTCAGTCTCTATCTCTCTGTCTCTGTTTGTGTCTGTGTCTGTCTGTCTCTATCTCTCTCTCTCTGTTTCTCTCTCTGTCTCGCTCTCTCTCTCTCTCTCTCTCTCTCTCTCCTCTCTCTCTCTCTCTCTCTCGCTCTGTGTGTGTGTGTGTGTGTGTGTGTGTGTGTGTGTGTGTGCGTGTGCGCGTTGCGTGCGTGCGTGCGTCCGTGCGTGCGTGCATGCGTGTGTGTTGTGTGTGTGTGTGTGTGTGTGTGTGGTGTGTTGTGTGTGTGTGTGCGCGCGCGCGTACACGCGAGCGGACCGCGCGCACTCTCCTGTCTCTCTCTATGTGTCTGTGTGAAGAGGAAAGAAAAGAAAAAGAACAAAAGAAACCAAAAAAAGAGTAGGAAACTTGAAAAATTTCAAAGAAAATAAGAAACAAAAAAAAGCAAAGCGGCACACAAACTAATAAACACCAGAATAAAATGTAAGCCACCAAACAATAACACTACCTCTAGAGAAGTACGAACAATCCCCCCCCCCCCCCTCCCAGCACCACCATCCCACCCCCGCCGCTTCTCCCACATATCCAGACTGAGCAGGAGGCGTTCACTAAGACATCAGCAAGGCCTCACTATCCAGTCTTGTTTGTTTGTTGAAGTCGGGGAATAGGGATGCAGGCGGCAAAGGCAGACGCAGAGAGAGAGAGAGAGAGAGAGAGAGAGAGAGAGAGAGAGAGAGAGGAGAGGGGGTGGGGGACGGGGGATGGGGGATAGGAGTAGGGGGTGTTGTTACGTCCACCAAGCGGAGTATGTTTTCGCCCACGTCCACGGGGTTTTGTGTTTGTTTGTGTGCAAGTTTGGGAGAAGAAGGAGGAGGAGGAGGAGAGGAGGAGGAGGAGGAGGAGGGGGGATGGAAGAAGAAGAAGAAGAAGAAGAAGAAGAGGAGGAGGAGGAGGAGGAGGAGGAGGAGGAGGGGGAATGAAAAAGGAGCAGACGGAGGAGACCAACAACACGCAAGAATATAAAAGTACAGCAAAACCCGTGGACAAAATAGCTTTAGCCCATGCAACAGATTAGAGAGAAGAAGAAGAGAAGAAGAAGAAAAGAAGAAGAAAAAGAAGGAGGAGAGAGGAGGGAGGAGGAGGAGGAGGAGGAGGAGGAGGAGGAGGAGGAAGGAGGAGGAGGAGGAGGAGGAGGAGAATGGAGGAGGAGGAGCAGGAGGAGAGGAAGAGGTGGAGGAGGAGAAGAAGAAACCAACCGACAACAAATCAAGAGCGTAACGTCAGCGACACTGGCAAAATAGGAGAATCTATGTACCCCCACAAGGCAAAAGTACATTACACACACACACACACACACACACACACACACACACACACACACACACACAACACAACACAACACAAACACAACACACACACACACAACACACAACAACACACACACACACACACACACACACACACAACACACACAAACACAACACAACACAACACAACACAACACAACACAACACACACACACAACAACACACAACACACACACACACACACACACACACACACACACACACACACTCACACGGAAATCCCCACGTACTTCACCGACGATCTAATCCACGTAACGAATCTTCAGCAAAACGATCCGGGTGGCAGACTACGAGCCTGATTTGAAAAGATAGCGCCAAACCTGGCAGGTCCACCCCCATAAAGCTTCATTAGACTGGGCCAGACGGAGACAAAACACAGGACGCCAAGAAAACAGATCCTGGTCCAACTGTGGAGTCGCCATAAAACTTTTCATTTCCGATGCTGCTTCCTGCTTGCTGTGTTTCGCACGAGTTGTCTGGACTTTGGGAGGTTTAAAGAGCAGGCTCGTTTGGGAATGCTCGACACACACGTGTACGCTTAGATAATTATGACAAGATGGGTGTACTGGCCCAGTCTGTCGTTACGCGTTAGTGAAGTCTTGATTCTTCTGCTGTCATCAGTGAAGCTACCGTTGTTGTAAAGGAGAACAGAGATGTACACCGTATGTATTGGACCATGTGCTGTACCTTCTCCTCCCTCTGTTTGTTTTCCCTCATGTACCTTTCCACTTTTCACTCTCTCCACAACGCGCGTGCGCGCGCGAACACACACACACACACACACACACACACACACACACACACACACACACACACACACACACACACACACATACATACGCGCGCGCGCGCGCATGCACGCACGCACACGCACGCACGCGCACGCACGCACACGCACGCTCGCACGCACACGCACGCCACGCACACGCGCGCGCACAACACACTCACACACACACACACACACACACACACACACACACACACCCACACACACACACACACACACACCACGTACACGTAGAGAGAGAGGAAGGGGGGGGGGGGGAGAGAACACGCGCGTTGGGCACATGCAGAGACAGGCACAGGCACAGACAGACAAACGGACAGACCAGAGACAGAGAAAACAGGACAGACAGCCGAAAAGCCAGACCAGCCGGGCAGACAGACAGACATTGGACAAATAGAGAGAGAGAGAGAGAGCAAGGGTAACCAGAGAAACGCAGACAAGCACAGACAAGCACTTTTAACTTTAAAAAAATCTTTGTTAGTTTGGGAGAGAGAAAACAAAAACGCCTAAGCCTAGATCTTGAGGCGGCCTCAATTTAAAACTGCTGTGTGTGCGACACGCGGTATCACCCGAGGATTGCCCGTGTCACCTGTGGAAATCCTTTAGTTCATTTCAATCTCTTTCCTCCTGTTGGAAAGCGAAAGGGTCAATAAAAACCCGAAGATTGATGGGGCACGCCGCGTTCAGCTAGTATTTTTGCCTGGGGCTCATGAATCTGTTCACATGTTAGTCACCTGTCTCTATTGTTGGTCACCGTTTCGGGATCGTCTTCAGAAAAGAAAATGGTAACTTATCCCACTTATTTTTCAATAACTTTCGCGGAGGAAGTTTCGTTTCACGTCTCCTCTGTCTGATTTTTGTCCGTTTTATTAGTTTTCTAGTGTTCAGCAAGACTACATCAGAACATTTTGAATTCGATTGCAAATCAAACTTGGCAGAGAGATGCTACTAAGGTCGATCAAGGGACGAACTTGTCATTTTCATGAGATACGAACGTTACCACCAGGACCCCCGTGTTTCCAATAACTATTACACAATTCCTGTATATTTGAGGCACTCTTTTAGACTGTACTTACTATGATTCTTACCCTGGCCGTACAGTGATTTCTCTCTCTCTCTCCCCTCTTCTCTCTCTCTCTCTCTCTCTCTCTCCTCCTCTCTCTCTCCATCTCTCTCTCTCTCTGAGTTTGTTTAGGCGGTTAATATCACCGACATTTACCCCATGGAACCAACAAAAAAACAAAAAAAAAATTATAATAGCTTGGTGAACAGTACAGGGTTCACTGTCGTCAGAAAACCTGTCGGGAAAATCAATCGGCGAAAGTAGACCCCCCAAGGCCCACCACCCTACCTCCTCTGCTGCCTCCTTAAGGGTGTGTGTGTGCGGTGGGGGTGGGGGAGCGGGAAGGGGTTTGAGCGGTGAAGCTCGGAGCAGTGAGATGAAGTGAACAGGAAACAGATTACCAGCTCCGCTCTCATTTTACTTACTCTGGCCTTCAGAGAAACTGGATTTGTGTGTGTGTGTGTGTGTGTGTGTGTGTGTGTGTGCTGTTTGACCAAACGCTCTCCGACTATTAGCAACAGTACAAGAGTACCTCAGACATTTCCATTCACGGACAAGCTAGACCTCAGCACACACACACACACACACACACACACACAACACACACACACACACAACACATCACACACAACATCACACACACACACACATATCGTCTAATATCACATAGGTGTATAGACGTTTAATTGAATTTTGAAAAGAACACACACACACACACAACTTTTACACTTAAACACACCACACCACTAACACACACAACACACCAGCTTTTTAACAAACACACACCACATGAGACACTACAGACACGCCGCCCTTCATTTTATGACGCGCACACGCACAGACTACGCGGGCATTGATTATTGCGCGCACGGAGCTTTCCGAGCGAGAATACTTACGTAGCAGCTACGCTGATGCGCCTTCTATGCTGATCTAGCTATCTGATCGGAATCAGCAGAATCGATCTTTTTAGTTAGCTTTTGGGCGAGCCCCTTTTGTGGTCGGTGATCCTGCCACGGATACTGAATATGACAATCTATTCTATTACCGCTTTCGTCTAGGACGCCGTCTTGTCTATCGTAACTTCTATCTGGTCTCTTGATTTCATGACAACTCCGAGGCGTGACCCCCCATACAGTTGTTATCCTGTGCGGACACGTGCCCCAATAACTGATGCATATTTCTTTCGTTCGACCCCCCACGATTTAGCAAAAAAGAGTGAACCCTTCCCACCAATCACAAACCAAAAGAACCACTACAGGAAAAGGAATTAAAAAAGGACACGGTAGAACGCCCTGGTTAACGCAAGAGAAGAGAGAAGCGAAGGAAAATGTAAAAAATATAAAACAAAACCAACAAAAGAAAAAACAAACCTCTTTTCTCCAGCCAAGACGCCCGTCCTCTACGGTCTGAAATACCCGTACCGTTGGCTATCTCATTGTGCCCGGTGGTCGCAATAGCAAGTGCTTTACATACGGCAGAGAAGGTCAGTGATCCAAGACATCAATATTTCACGAAAATGGTGCGATTCTCTCGCCTTCAAGGGAATAGCCACCCTCCACACTTTGGCCAGTTTCCTACCGTTTTGTTCGGTGTTGAAGCTTTATTTCTAGCTGTAAGCAAATCTTTGTCTTCTATAACCTTTCCAAAGAACCGCTGCGTGATCATTCTTGAACGTCGTTGTTTTCTTGTCTTTTTTGTCTTCTTTTTTTCATTGTTTTGATTCCGCGCGCGCGCGCGCGCGCGTGCGCGCGTGTCGTGTGTGTGTGTGTGTGTCCTGACTCGCGTGCTGTGTGTGTCTGTGTGTGTAGACTGACTCGCGTGCCACATGTCCGAATGATTCTAGGTCACGATTCTCCTCTCAGGTTCCCACCCCCCCCCCCCCCCCCCCCCCCCCCCCCCCCCCTACCCAATCCCCCGCCCTCTCTCTGTCTCTGTCTCTGTCTGTCTGTTTGTCTGTGTCTGTCTGTCTGTCTGTCTGTTTCTCTCTCTCTTCTTTCTCTCTCTTCTCTCTCTCTCTACTCTCTCTGTCCATAGAAACAATTCATAAAGCTCCTGCTCAGAAGAGAGAGCGGCCAACACTCTTTCAAAGATCAACCAGAATTTTCATGAGGTCTGTGGTTGAAATCATGGCACAAGCAATGAAGACAAGGCAAAGCTCACTGCAAAAACTGATTAATCAACAGGAAAGAAATCTCTAACAT
>JADBJO010000784.1:270000-275000 GCA_016801955.1 Conus betulinus | reverse complement strand
CTCCTCACGGCCCCTTGTTTTCACCAACACGCATGATCTTGCACACCATTGCTGTCTTCTGTCCATTTCCTCCAGAGTCCGTCATGTTGTCACTTCTATTCTTCTCACTTCGCTTTGCTAGTCCGCGTTCCCCGCCGGCTTTCTACTCCTTTTAGCTTTACCCCCTTCTCCCCAACACACACACACACACACGCGCGCGCACGCACGCACAGAGTTTGTTTTTGAGTGGCCAAAAGTCGAGGAATAGAGAGGGTTTTCAATAGCATCCCTGAATTCTGGACACTCATGTTTGTAATTCCCTCTTTTCTGTTTAGTCTTTGCTGTTTGTCGTTTTCTTTACTTCTGTCCCCGTGGATTTTCCCTAGAATGTAGTCTAATCGCCCACGTTTGTTCTACAAACTCCCTGTGTTTTGTAGTTTTACTATTTGTACTATTGATAAACATGCTAGGTGGGTTTTGTTGTTTACATAGCGACAACGTAGTGAGAAAGTCGATTGTAGTTTTTAGTCTTCCTGTTTGATAATTGATAAACATGTCAGTTGGGTTTTGTTATTACATAGCGACAACTTGGTGAGACAGGCGATTGTAGTTTGTGGTTTTCCCTGTTTGATAATTGATAAACATGCCAGTTGGATTTTGTTATTACATAGCGACAACGTCGTGAGAAAGTCGATTGTAATTTGTGGTTTTTTCCTGTTTGATAATTTATAAACATGCCACTTGGATTTTGTTGTTATATGGCGACAACGTAGTGAGAAAGTCGATGCTGGAATGAGCGCCTGTTATCCCTTCTCCTGTGCTGTTGGCTAATCTAGTAACTTCAATGTTCGTTTGTTTGTTTGTTTGTTTTGTTTGGGTTGCGTTGAAATGATGTGTTAAAACTGAGTGTTGTTTAGGTTTCAAACTGTAGATAATAAATCAAGGGATGTTACTCGGGCCCTTCAGAAGGTCCTAATTTCCTCTGCCTTAGGTATGTCAATACTTCAGCTCTCACGGCATTAGGACAATGAATGAAACAACCTGCAGCAATACTGAAAACATGGCTAGATACAAATGAACACGAAACATGTAAAGTAACGCCGAGTTGATATACAATACAAAACACATTAGTGGAGTTTCCATAAATATGTCTTCTTTACATGTTACAAACGCTTGATAGAAAATATGGGGAAAAAAAGCCCCTGTCCAGATCGCAGTCAGTATGAGAACTGCTTTTTTTTCTATATTAACTGCTATACTGGGGTATACCATCATCATCATCATTAATTTCATTGTCTGTTTTACTATTATATTCTAAATCGACCTTACTTCACTCCATCTTTAGTGTACCTATCCATATGTCGCCTTGTTGCTTACTCATTACATGATGAAGGCTACATTTTGTAGTCAAGTTGTTATCATTGTCGATTTTTTTTTTTTTGGCGTGACAGTGACAAGATTACTTTCTTTCTATGATAATACTTAAAAATAAAAGAACTTTTTTTTCTTTATCGAAGGATGAAATGGAAATTTGCGAGAAGGACAAGGGGGGAGAAAGGAAGGGGGGGGGTAAGGGGTTAGAGAGAGAGAGAGAGAGAGAGAGAGAGAGAGAGAGAGAGAGAGAGAGAGAGAGAGAGAAGACAAGCCGACACAACAGCGGCAGTGACATGTTCTTCAGAACAGGCACCTCAGAGACAGGCAACGAGCGAGCGGGGTTAAGGGCAGCAGGGTTTTTGCTGCCGGCAGAGGAAGCGAAGGGAGCAGGGACAGATACAGGAAATCGATCTGATGTTAGAGAATGATGCTCTACTAACTTAGCTGCGCCCGACCCCTTTTTACGACGCCTCCTAAGACACTGCGTGTAGGTCCACGCCGCCTCTCCTCTCTCTCTCTCTCCTCTCTCTCTCGCTTCTCTCTCTCTGTGTGTGTCTGCCTGTCTGTCCCTGTCTGTCTGTCTGTCTGTCTCTCTCTCTCTCTCTCTCTCTCTCTCTCTCTCCTCTCTCTCCTCTCTCGCTCTCTCTCTCCTCTCCTCTCTCTCTCTCTCTAAATTCCTGTTATACATCCTCCCCTTCCCTACCCTTGTCTCCATCTCGGCCCCCCTCCTCCTCCCCTCCCTTTGCCCCCCTCCCACCTCCCCCCCCCCCTCCCCCCCCCCCCCCTTTCTCTTTCTCTTGTCCCTCCCCTCTCCAGACAGCAAGTCTGTTTTCCCCCCTCTTCGTTTCATAATCCCCCCCTTTCTCCGTTGTTGTGTTTGTCTACAAGTATGTGCTGGTTTTGGATAAAACCGTTTGACGGTGGGCCGGGGCTGGCGTGGGCTGTGGGGAAGTGGGGGTAACATTGGGGAAGGGATAGCACACACGGAGGAAGGACTCTCTCTCTCTCTCTCTCTCTCTCTCTCTCGTCTCTCAGTGCGTGTGTGTGTGTGCGTGTGTGTGTGTGTGTGTGTGTGTTGTGTGTGTGTGTTTAAGGGGTAGACTCCTGAAGTTAATTCGCGCCCATGAAAATACCATTCACCAGTATATCTACATTTTAAAGAACATTGTAAGATTTAGCTGATCGTTTGGAATTGTATTGGAGGAGCCCAATTTGTCATTTACTCGTGCCTTCCTTCGTTCCTTCTTCCTTCCTTCTTTCCTTCCTTGCCTTCTCCTTTCCTTCCTTCCTTCTTTTCTTCTTCTTCTTCTTCTTCTTCTCTCTTCGGTCTCTGTGCCTGTCTGTCTGTCTCTGTCTGTCTGTCTGTCTGTCTCTCCCTCTCTCTCTCTCTCTCTCTCTCTCTCTCTCTCTGTAAATGCGTACTTCTCCTCTCCCTTCCCCCCTCTCTCTCTCTCTCTCTGTGTGTGTGTGCCCCCCCCCCCTTCCTCTCTCTTTTTCTAATGCCGTCCCGTCCTGTTACCCTCCTCCATCCTCTTTCATCGCTTGCCCCATCCCTCCTCACTCCGACTTTTCTCACCCCCCTGTCCTTCTTCCTCCCTACTATCATGCCCAGTCCATGCTCTTCAGGGACTGTGGGAGAGAAAGAGAAGAAGAAGAAGAAAAGAAAGAAAAAGGTAAAGAAAGTCCTATCAGCTGTGAATCTCATCGTCCATTCAATGCCGTGTCTCCAAGCACTCATGTCCTCTTCCAGTCCACTTCGCACAGGCTCGCAATATGGGCTGCGCGTCGCCTCGTCCCACGGTTCGATTGCGCCTGCGCGGACCTGCGCAGTGAAGTGGACAGAAGGCTGGATGCTTGAGTGACAAGTTAGTCTTGTGAGGGACGAGGGTGGAGGTCGGGGCTTTGGGTAGGTGTGGGGGTGGGTGGGTAGGGGAGCTGGAAATGAAAGCTCCGCCGAGGTCTTGATTTGAAGCGAGATGTTTGGTTGGTTGTGCTTGTGGAGCTGAGTGCGTTTGAAAAGCCTACCTTTTTCTGGCTGTCTGTCTGTGTATCTGTCTGTGCGTCTGTGTGTGTCTGACTGTCTGTCTGTCTCTGTCTGTCTCTCTGTATACCTATCTATCTATATTTATCTATCAAACTGTCTGTCTAGTCTGTCTGTCTACTTGCCTGTCTGTCTCTCTGCTTATCTATATATCCATCTATCTATATGTTTATTAATCCGTCAGTTTGACTGACTGTCTCTTGGTCTGTCTGTCTGTACGTCTGCCTATCTGTCCGTTTCTCTCTCTGTCTATCTGTCGGCGTGCCTGCTTGTCTGCCTGTCTTGCTGTCTCTGTCTCTCTCTCCCTGTCTCTCTCTCCTCTCTGTCTGTCTGTCTGTCTGTCTGTCGTCTGTCTGTCTGTCTGTCTGTCTGTCTGTCTGTCTGTCTCTCCCCCCCCCCCCACCCCCCCCCCCCCCCCACCCCCGTATGTGAAGAAGCAGTGTGCTTATCCGATGTTCCTTCAATAAAATTTCGGCATTCGGATCCCTTCTCCATCCACAGAGACCACCTATCCATCTTTAGAACCATTTGATGCTCTGTCTGTTTAGCTTACCTGTCTGTTTTTACTGTCCCTTTCCTTGTTACCAAAGGTGGCCCCATGGAATCATAGGCTTAGCGAACAGTGGACGTCTGTGACAGATAGTATTTCGTTATGCAATGGGCGATGATGCAAGAGAAGCTATGGGGAGCTGTGTGTTTGGGATGCTCTCCCGTGGGAAAGTGCGCGTCGCTATTGAAAGTCGTAATCCACCATCATTGTTTCTTTGTTAGTTTGTTTGTTTTCCCCCCCGTCCCTTTGGTCGATGTTCTTTCCTCTATCCACGGAGAAAGGAGATGACAACTCCACTCACTGACATACAGTGATGAACAGCCCCCATTGCCCCCTCCCCCTCCCCCCCCTCCCCCCCTCTGAATAAGATTTCAAACAGTTAAGGTTGGGATGAGAGTTTAGATTATGTTGAGTTAGCACTACCGTTAGGGTCAGTTAGGAGTTAATGTTATGTATTCTGTAGCTTGATAATAATATATAATCATCATCATCATCATCATCATCATCATCATCATCAACACACTTGGGAGGGTTGGAGAGGGCAGAGGGGAGGAGGAGGAGGGGTCAGAGATGGAGACAAGGATAGGGAAGGGGAGGATGTATAACAGCAATTTATGGGAAAGAGAGAGAGAGAGCGAGAGAGAGAGAGAGAGACAGAGGCAGAGACACAGAGAGAGAGCCGAATAGAGAGAGAGCAGCCAACCCCCCCCCCCCCCCCCCACACACACACACACACACCACACACACACACACACACCACACACACACCACGCACGCAACAAAAACGCAATATTTTTTACACCTAAATTCGCTGAAAACGACCTATCATATAACACAGTTATGTCTCAAAATCAATTCGAAGAAGTCATTTTGCTATACTATGATAAATCAAAACTACTTCATTAGTAAAAGTACTTTGAACTCATTTGCAGAATAACCGATGTTTGACAGAGAATCATGTCATAAATGATTCCTGAATGGACATTGGAACTGAATGATATATTAATCCCCTCGCGCGGCCGCTAATGGCATTGGTATGGTTTTTTTTCCTGAAGC
>JADBJO010000784.1:205000-225000 GCA_016801955.1 Conus betulinus | reverse complement strand
CGTACAAAGTGAGGTGGGTGGGCTGAGGACGTTGAATAAAACATTTTTTGTTTGTTTGTTTTTTTTAAACAATCATAGTAGATTCGAAGTCATGGGAAAATTCTAACGCCCGCTGACTAATTTTAATTATAATTTCCAATTTCGCTCACTTCCTTATAGAACGGTCACCATGTACGGGCTTACCCGTACAAATCAATCATGTTGAACCACACCTCGCACTTAAATTACAATGAACTCACACAGAAATATGCTTTAAGCAAAGCGTTTTCTGTTATTTCCTTCTGACTTACTTTTGAAGGAAAATTGATGTCAAAGCTATGACGCGGATGAATCGTTTCTAGACGTGCTTTATTACTCTGGCGAACTATACCTTCCTTGCATTTCGCGTCATTAGCCTATCCAACGAACGACGCTGTTGGTAGACACGTGACTGCGCCTTGCTTGACAATCGAGAAGCAGACGACAAGCGTGAGGTCAGTCCCGATTCAAACGTTGAATGTGTTGTCGGTTTGATTTACTCCGTTGCCATTACAGACAGAACAGGAAGCAGGCCGATAATTTTGTGCACCAGTGCAGCTATCTGCGATACATTGGCAACGAATCGAGTGTGGGATTTTTTTTTTTCTGTGAATGTACACCGTGCGATATGCCTGATAAGAAAGCACTTCGAAATACAGCTCTAAGGTCTGTGTCTGTCATCTGAATTTTCTACGACGCAGTGTCATGTCACTTAATAAGAGGTAGGTATGGTGTGGTGGTGTGTGTGTGTGTGTGTGTGTGGTGTGTGTGTGTGAGTGTGTGAGAGAGAGAGAGAGAGAGAGAGAGAGAGAGAGAGAGAGAGAGAGAGAGGAGAGAGCGACAACTGTATTTCTCATACTTTCATTACTCGCCCGACCCCACCACTTCCTCCCACTTAAACACAAAACACAAAAACAAACAAAACAAAACAAACAAACAAACAACCCACACAAAATGAATTCGGAGAGAGCTAGGGCCTCTCTGGCTCCCTCTGAATTACATCGGTCTCAATTTCCGGGTTCACTTTCCTCAAGGAAGCGTCCCTGCAGAAGGACTGTTCCATGCACGTTCAACCACATCTGCTATGCCGTGAAGCTGAAGCTGATGAGATGGGGGCCGTAGGGTGGGGTGGGGAAGGGTGGGGCTGGGGGGAGGGCTAGGGGGAGGGCTATGTGGTAGGGCTTGTGGGGAGGCGTGGCAGGCCTATGCGGCAGAGATGGGGCGAGGGGAAGTCGGTGAGAGAGGTTGAGAAGTTTGGGAGCAGGACATTCCGCATTACCCCCCCCCCCCAGGAACCCGCAATGAATGATTGGAACCCCCCCCCCCCCCCCCCCCTGCCTGTCCTTTGCATAACCACAACGACACCTGATAATAAAAGACACCGGACTGAACACTGATGTCTATTTGCTTAGCAGTGGTAGCAGTACCCGCAGCGCTAGTAATAGCAGCAGTAGCACAACTAGCAGCAGCAGCAGCAGCAGCAGCAGCAGCAGTAGTAGTAGTAGTAGTAGTAGTAGTAGTGGTAATAGTAGTCGTAATAGCCGTTTTTCTTGCTGCTGCTGCTGCTGCTACTGTTGTTACAGTCGTTATTGCTGTTCCTATCGTTCTTACGAGGATGCATTTTTAAAAAAAGTGTTCCGTAGGGCTTGATCAATATTGCTCACACACTCTCGCTCTCTCTCATCTCTCGCCTCTCTCTCTCTCCTCTCTCATCTCTCTCCTCTCTCCCTCTCCCACCCCCTCTCTCTATTTCTATCTCTCTCTCTGTCTGTCTCTCTCTCTCTCTCTCTCTCCTAGCTCTCTCTCTCTCTCCTCTCTTTCTGTGTGTGTCTGTGTGTGTGTGTGGTGTGATGTGTGGTCTGTCTGTCTGTGTTGTCTGTCTGAACGGTCTGTCTATCTATCTCTCTCTCTCTGTGACCCCCCCCCACCCCCACCCCACACACACACACACACCACACACACACACACACACACACACACAACACACACACACACACACACACACACACACTAATCACGCACTCAACATCACAGCACACGCACGCGCACGCGCACCCACACAAGCACACATACACATACACACACACACACACACGCCGCACACCAACACACACACACACACACACACGCACCCACACACACACACACACACACACGCACACACACCACACACACAACTACACGCACGCACGCACGCACGCGCACACACACACACACACACACACACACACACACACACACAATCGCCCACACACACATACAGACACAGTATGAGAGAGAGATATAGATATAGAGACAGAGAGAGAGTGTTTGTGTGTGTGTGTGTGTGTTTGTGTGTTTGTGTGGGTGTGGGTGTGGTAGTGTGTCTCAGTCAATCGTAGCGTTCACAGACTTTGACAGGAACGGTGTGACGTCTCATAGCGATCATAAATGTGTACCCTAACAACTCCGTCAGACGAGAGATGAGAGACCGAGAACTAGTTTCGTCCTCTTTTTTTTTTTTTCCTTGATCTATATCACTAATCCAAAAAGTTTTGTCCCGGGGGATGGGGGAGGGTGGAGAGGGAGGAGAGAGAGAGACGTGAGAGAGGGGGTATAGGAGGCGTGTGGGTTGAGAGTGTGTGTAATCCGTGTGTGTCGCCTGTGTGTTTTGGATGTTACCGCTGGGTGTGTGTTAACAGTGTGGTTAGCAGTGTGATGCCTGAAGCGCCAGAGCCCCAACCCTCCCCCAGGTACGTTCACAGGAACTTCAAGCTCAGGAGGGTGGTGACGTTTCATTAGCGATCATTAAAATGTCAGTGTACCCTAACAACTCGTCAAACGTGGGCCCTCTCAAAACCCCGACCGTCATACTACTCCGTCTCTCTTTTCTCCTTGCATCTATTCACTAATCCAAAAGAAAAAAAGTTGTCCCGGGGTGTGGGGATGGGGGTGGGGGATGGGGGTGGGGGTGGGGGGATGGGGGGGCGAGGGAGGGAGGACGTGTGTGTAGGGGGTATAGGGATGGCAGGGGACTGGTTGTTGAGAGTCCTGCACGGCATCAATATCCGCGGTCTCGCATGTGTCGTTTTCGGATTTGTTAACTAACAGGGGTGTGATAATTAACAGGCTCCTGGTTAGCAGTGAGGCGCTGAGAAGCGCCAGAGCCACAAAACCCCACAGAGATCTTCAGAAACGTCAAGCTCAGGAGCCAGAGCCAGATGTTCAATTATGCATCGCGTAGATTTCAGTGTCTGCTGTTTTTCTGAAGACAGAGCCCTCTCCAAGAGTCTCTCTCTCTCTCTCTCTCTCTATCTCTCTCTCCTCTCTCTCTCTCCTCTCTCTCTCTCTCTCTCTCTCTCTCTCTGTCTGTCTGTCTGTCTGTCTGTCTGTCTGTCTGTCTCTCTCTCTCTCTCTCTCTCTCTCTCTCTCATTTCCCTCTTTCTTGTTCCCCTCTCTTTCTCCTTCCTCCTCTACTCCTCCTCCTCCTCCTTCTTCTTCTTTCTTCTTCTTCTTCTTCTTCTTCTTCTTCTTCTCCTTCGCTTTTGTCTACTTCTTCTTCTTCGCTCTTGTCTACTTTTCTTCTTCTTCTTCTTCTTCTTCTTCTCCTCCTCCTCTCCTCGTCCTCCTCCTCCTCCTCCTCCTCCTTTTCTTCCTCTTCCTCCTCATTCTTCGTCTCCCTCCTCTCTCCTTTCGTCTTCTTCTTTCTTCTTCTTCTTCTTCTTCTTCTTCTTCTTCTTCTTCTTCTTCTTCGCTTCTTCTTCTCTTCTCCTTCTTCTTCTTATTCTTCTTCTTCTTCTTCTTCTTCTTCTTCTTCTTCTTCTCCCCATTCCCCATTTTTACTTCCTCTTATTCCTGGATGGAGTACAGAAAAGGACTCCCCTCATGCAGCCGCTGATCTTTTTCACCAGGAAATTGGAAGTGCAATGATCTTTTCGCTAGGTGCTTGCCCCATCCCCTTCCCTCCTCGCTGTCCCTCAGCTCCTCTTCCCCTTCACCCTCAGCTTTCTCCCACCCCCCACTCCCTCCGCACACACCCGTCTATACCCGCAACAATCATTTTTTTTCTTTTAAGAGAACGGTATCTGCTGAAAGAATTTTCCCGTCCAGACAAGCGAAGTAAAAACGGTTTTCTTTTCATTTTGGATATATCTTTATTACATGGTCTTTCTCAATGTGGGATGTCGAGCAAAAATTGCAAGAGAGAGAGTAGAAACTTTATTCAGTTTAAGACCGATTTAGAGGAAAGAGGACTTAGATCAGCATCTCTGTTCAAGTCTTTTCTCCGCAACAGAAAAGAAGAAAACTGTTTTTTTCAGCTTTGAGGCTGTTGGTGTATAAGTCTGGAAAAGTCACTTACCTGTTTATGTACTTAAAAAATGTTATTGCTCTGTCATAAGGGAAGTGGTCAACTCACATTTTCCCGTTGTTTACGTTAATTAATTTCTTTCTTTCTTCCTTCCTTCCTATTTTTTATTCTTCCTTCCTTCCTTCCTTCCTTCTTTCCTTCCTTTCTTTCTTTCTTTCGACATTTATTTGTTGTTTTTTTAATGTGTTTTAATTGTGTTTTTTTTGTATTTAGTTATCAATAATTTCTATAATCTACATGAAAGGAAGGTTTCAAACCAGACTAGACAGACACTTAAGGAAGACTCTCTCTCTCTCTCTCTCTCTCTCCTCTCTCTCTCTCTCTGGTCTGGTCTGTCTGGTCTGTCGTCTGTCTGTTCTGTCTGTGTCTGTCTCTGTCTCTGTCTCTCTCTCTCTCTCTCTCTCTCTGTCTCTGTCTCTGTCTCTCTCTCTCTCCCTCTCCCTCTCTCTCTGTTTCTCTCTCTCTCTCTCTCTCTCTCTCTCTCTCTCTCTCTCTCTCTCTCCAAACACTTGAGTTCAAGTCAATGACCCTAGAGATTTAATGCGGTGAGTTCATTCCCATCCATTTATTCGGGGGGGGGGGGGGGGGGGGGGGGGAAAGAAAAAAAAAGAACCACCACACACTTACCACACACACACACACACACACACACACACACAACACACATAGCACCGCCACCAAACCACCACCACGCAAAAACACTTCTGGAAAATTGCCATTAGCACCTTACCAGTCCTACCACTCAATGTTTGGATTATGTTCTATGTTGCCGTTCGAGGGGAGAGGAGGATGATAGATAGCACGATCATCTTCAAACGAGCGGATTATACAGTCTGTGAGTTTCAATGAACCCATCACTTTGGCACTGAATGTGGGTCCAGATCGCAGCTGTTACAGACAGACAGCATGGTCAGTTGAGTTCTTCGCTCTGTGATCTGGGTTGACAAGCGGAGAAAATTTGCTTGCTGTATATTTTCTATGGCCGAGTTGAACCAGGAGATGTGTGTGTGTGTGTGTGTGTGTGTGTGTGTGTGTGTGTGTGTGTGTGTGTGTGTGCTTTTTTATATTTGAATCACGGCACAGATGTGTTCCCAGTGTCTTCTTTTTTTTTTTTTTTTTTTTTTTTGAGGGCAAGGCAAGCGGAAGAGTAAAATAAAGAGGAAGGGGAGAAGAGAACAGCACAGCTTTTATTTCTTTACGGACCGCCTTTTCATGTATTCGTTAAACGTATTTATCTATTTATTTGTTTGTTTATCTATCTGTCTGTTTATTTATCATATTTGTTTATTGTTTGTTTATTTATCTATTCTCTAGGTATGTGAGAAATTTTATGGGAGTATATTTCACTTGAGCGCACTTTAGAAATGGGGGTAAAGAAGGGGATGAAGATGCAAACAGAGAGAGATGAGAGAGAGAGAGAGGGAGGAGAGAGAGAGGGAGAGAGAGGAGAGAGAGAGAGGAGAGAGAGAGAGAGGAGATGAGGAGATGACGCGGGAGAGAGGAGGGAGAGAGAGAGATGAGGAGGAGAGAGAGAGAGATGAGAGAGAGAGAGGAGAGATCGTTGAGCAGCAGAGAGATGGGAAGAGAGAACAGCTGGTGAGATGTCTCTCTCTCGCTCTCTACTCTCTCTCTCTCTCTCTTCACTCTCTCTCTCTCTCTCTCTCTCTCTCTCTCTCTCTCTCTCTCTCTCTCCTCACTCTCTCATCTCTCTCTGTCTTGTGGTGTGTCACACACGTGTGTGTGTGTGTGTGTGTGTGTGTGTGTGTGTGTGTGTGTGTGTGTGTGTGGGCCCAAGTTTGATCGGGATCAAAGTGCTGTACCAGTGTCCGATCAGCAAGATTATCACAGAGATGTTTTGCTTAGCTTCCGGAGGTTACTGTAACAATTAAAGAAACTATGGAATGCTATATTTTCATGAAATATTTATGTTTTTAGTTATGTAACTGTTGTTCTTTCGTGCTTTCCGTGTCATTGAAAAGAAAATGTCATTACGAAGTAATCCATTCTCTCTGCACTAACTCTCACCCCCTTGGCTGTAAACGATTTTAGTGTTGTTCATGAACTGACTCGAAGGGCGGATCCAGGATCGTTCGGTGTTGGCGGAGAATTGTTCTGCCCCGAATATAGTTTTACCTTCATTTGATTTATCAATTCATGACACTTTCTTTTCGATGGATAGAACCTCAAGCCTGTCTTTTCAATGTAAGTGTAAGCTGCAGAGTCTGCATCACTTTGCACACAGGGGGTTGATTCATCCCTTCAAAAAAACATTGGGTTTTTTGTTTTATGCGGCAACCAATGATGGAATCTCACACAGCAGTGTGTAATCCAGCCTGTGTCAACTGGTAGTGCGCACGGGGGTCTTGGTGACCTCGTTACCGCGCGGGATAAAAAGTGCAAAGTTGCGTTAACTGTGCCTGTTTGCATCAAGCTTGCTGGCGACACAAGATGTGTAAAATGAAAAATTCTTTTTCCCGTGCAAGAGCAGTCTCTCAAGTGAGTTTTATGCCCCTTCTTTTGGCTGTTTAAGCGCGGGGTTGGTTACTGTCAGCCCTTTTCTCACCATGCCACACGAAGAAAAAACTTAGCACCTTTGACAAAACCAGGGCGATTGCGTGGATACAAGATGGCATTGCAAAGGCTGAAGTGGCGCGACGACTTGGTGTGCATCATTCAGTATTGTTAGACTGAATCAGCGTTTTAGGGCGACCAACAGCGTTGAAGAGAGGCCACGGTCAGGTCGGCCTAGGCAGACTACTCCCAGAGAAGATCGTTTCATCGAGAGGCAGGCCCTTTGCAGCGGGATACCACTTCCACCAGCATCCAAAGGCAGCTTCGTATGGCAAATAACACCATCCTCAGCCGTCAAGCCATACGAAACCGTCTTCACCACTTCGGCCTCAGATCACGTCGCCCAGCTGTTCGACCACGACTGCTAGCAGCCCATAGGCTGGCTCGCCGAGCTTTCTGCCATCGTCATGTGAGATGGAACCAACAACAGTGGTCCCAGGTCCTCTTTTCAGATGAGTCGCGGTTTAGTCTTGAACACAATGACGGCCGAACTAGAGTTTGGAGGCGTGTTGGTGAACGTTACATTGATGCAGCTGTTCGCCAGACCAGGGCCTTTGGGGGAGGATCTGTTATGGTATGGGGTGCCTTCAGCCTCCACCACAAGACACCACTCTACCATATTGATGGAAACCTCACAGGCATCCGCTATCGGGATGAAATCCTGGCGCCTTTCGTTGTTCCGACCATGCAACGGATAGGACCCATGGCAGTCTTCCAAGACGACAATGCTCGGCCCACATAGGGCCCGGGTGGCCGAAAACTTCATTGTGCAGGCCGGCATCAACAAGATGATCTTCCCGGCGTATAGTCCCGACCTCAATCCCATCGAGCATATGTGGGATGAGTTGGGGAGACGTGTGTGTGAAGGAGAACCATCCACCTCCCAGAGACCGCCAGGATCTCTTCCAAATGCTGCAACTGGAATGGCAGAGAATCCCTCAGAGGGTCATCAGAACACTGGTCAACTCGATGAGGAGTCGCTGCGTGGAATGTCTCGCCAATGGCGGTGGCACACCCACTATTGAAATGATTTTGTGTGAACTGAACAGATTTTGCGAACTTTGATTTCGACCCATCCTCTGTTTAATTGTCTGTAAATCAACAACCGTTCATTCGATCCCAATGAAATTCAATGTACGTTGGAACAAGATAATGAATTAAATCTGTTCCCAATTTCAAAATCGTGGCTTTATATTTTGGAAATTATGCGGGTACATGTAAACTGTGCTTAACTTTATATATATATATATATTTTGTTAAAATAGTATGGTAAAAGGAAGTTTTAAAATCAACAGATCTGTTTCGAGCGCTGGCTCTCCTCAGGATGGTTTTGGGTCGCCTACTGCCGGTGTTATATGGCCTAATGTCACTGTTTGCACGTGCGGATTGGCTGCACGTGTTGTTCGGTTTTTCAGGGTTGTTTACAGTTCAGGGTGCGTTTGCTGACAACGATTTCCATTTGTGCCTGCAGTTGTTTACTATTTCTACTTTAGTACTTAGGGTTGCTAAGTATGGTTTGCATAGTATTTATTAGTATATATATATATATATATATATATATATATATATATATATATATATATATATATATTTCCCCTAGCATGTAAGCCAGAATTGAGGTACACTTGCCGATTCTCGCGTTTCCTCCCCGGATGAGATCTCAAAGAACACATTCATTTGTTCGACTTGACTATAAAACGCAGCCTCTGTCACCTCAGTCGTAAATATGGGTTCACACTAGTCGCCTTCGGTGCTCCATTGAAGGGTATTTTCGTCCACGACTCCTCGGCCGAAAGATCGTTACGAAGACAAGGGACTATGCTAGATAGTATCGTTCGGATTTAAGGTCCACTCTCAGCAAAGATAGGGCAGAACAGGGTGAAACCGCTCAGGAGAGAGAGAGAGAGAGAGAGAGAGAGAGAGAGAGAGAGAGAGAGAGAGAGAGAGAGAGAGAGAGAGAGAGTTTGCTTGCTTGATTGATTGATTAATCGATTGCTTTAATGATTGGTCGACTAATTGACTGATTGATGATTGATTGATCTTTGTACCTCAAGAATGAAGATCTTAGGACGAGGTATAATCTTACAATCTGTCCTTGTTATGCATACATCATTTCAACATGTACCATTCATACTGACAAAATCAACAAAAACACATTGCAATGTAATTCTAATGACAACAAGCAGACGTTTCATAAATGTAATAACAACGTGTTGGGTCATCAGACAAAAGGAACGAAAACAAAGAGAGAGAGAAGAGGCGGTGCGCCCCCGGGGGATGGGGGGGGGGGGTGGGGGGGGCGAAAGTGATGCATACACACACACACACACACACACACACACACACACACACACACACACACATATTGAGAGAGGGAGGGGAGAGAGAGAGAGAGAGGGAGAGAGACAGAGAGAGGGTAACTAACGCTACACCGACTCCATCATTTAGACAAAAAAAAAAGTTAAGATGGAAAGTGAAAAGTCTTTCTTTATACGGGGCGACAGCGCTGTTCGAACCGGCAACGTCGTACTGCTAACTGGGCGCTGTTGTATTAAGCCAATCAGGGACCCAGAAACTGTGACAGGTCGCAGACTTTGACAAAGAGAGAGAGAGAGAGAGAGAGAGAGAGAGAGAGAGAGAGAGAGAGAATGCCACGCCAAGAAAAGAGTCGGGGATTGGGGTTGGGGGTGGTGGAAGAGCCCACGTCCGATCGCGTTGATCCGTCCACTCAGTCGTCTGTAAACATTTCATTGTGTTCCAGACTGATTGAACTGAAGGGACAGGAGGGGGAAGATGTAGGCCAGGGAGTGGAGAGGTGGGAGGGGCGTGAAGGGAAGCAGAAGGGAAATGAGTGGAGATGGACGAACTAAGGGGGACTGTCTTTGGACAGAGGCAGACTGGGATAATGATTCAGTCTGTGGTCTTGTTAAGGGAATTGGAGGAGAGAGCGCGTAGAGAAAGGATGGGTGAGGTATGAGTGTGTGTGTACGGGGGGGGGGGGGGGGGGGGGGGGAGATAAGGGAGGAGGGTTGGAGAAGACTGGTGGCGTCTGACTTCTAACACAGGCGGTCTAGCTATCTTGACACCGAGAAAAGCGATTGAAAACTTCCGTTTATTGAAGAAGGTGGGAAAGAAATCCGCGAGGGCGAGTCATGTAGTTCAAAGAACCATCTGGCGAGCAATGTAGTAGACCTCGAAGTTCACGGCAGACACTTCACCCACAGACTTACCTCCCCTCTTTCCCGCCACTCCAGCCACCCGTTATAAGACCGTGTACAGTTCAGCGCCGTCTGGCAGGTACTCTGCTGTAGATCTAAGATTTCACGGCAGACATCCCACATACCTAACGTCCCATCTGCCACCAGTTTGTTTTCTTCCAAAGACTCCTCGGGAGAAGCTGTGTGTATCTTACGTCCGTGTACGAACTTCCAAACCGGATGGGGAGGGAATCGATCGATCGTTCGTCCCGTTTCTGGCGTAGTCGGCATCTGGAGTCATATGAGTGTTTCATATGTACTTGAAGTAGTAGTGGTGGAATGGTGGCTTAGTGGGTAACCTGATGCCTTAGAAGGCAAGATTATTCTCGGCGTTTTGGGTCGAATCTCGATATGTGTGTGTGTGCGTGTGTGTGTGTGTGTGTGTGTGTGTGTGTGTTGTTGTGTGTGTGTGTGTGTGTGTGTGTGGGTGTGTGTGTGTGTGTGTGTGTTGTGTGTTTGATTTTATATTTAGCTGTTTATTGTTGTCGTTTTTTTTCCTTTCAACCAGCTGATGAGATTGTGTGCAGCATGCTATAAACGCACGTTTGAAAAAAAAGGGAAAAAACAAAGAAAGAAACAAACATAAAAAACAAAACAAAAAACGAAGCTAACGCAACAAAAGTTGGCTATGGCAAAAAACGTCTGCGACAAATTATATTATAGGTGAACAAAAGGTGTACCTAGAATAGAAAACAGTATGGATGGACATGTACTGTGGCGACTGACTGTCCCCAGATATTTCTTCTTTATTTTTTCTCCCTCTCTTTTTTCCTTTCATACATGAATCCCGTGTAGCAGTGATCAGGACACCTCACTGAAGAACAGTTCATCAGGTTCATCAACAAATGTCGGCTGTTTGCCAAGGCCTGGGGCCTCAGCAAGTGGCTTCCCTGTCCATTCTGCTATATTGGTCAGTCTATCGAGTTTTTCTTTTCTTCTCTCTCTCTCTCTCTCCTCTCTCTCTCTCTCTCTCTCTCTCTCTCTCTCTCTCTCTCTCTCTCTCTCTCTCTCTCTCTCTCTCTGTTTTCCCCTCTGTCTCCTTCCCTCGCAGTTCTCTCGCTGAAGGACTGTTTTAAGCAAGGCCAATGGATCTTCATTAATTATGTGACCGTACTAACGCGGTGTTCTTTTCCTTGTTGGTATCGGTAGATCTTCATAATTATGTTCCAAATGTGCTGCTAATGGCTTGATAAAACTCTTTATGAGCGATGTAATCAACATGTTCCATGTTTGCTAACTTTCGCATAGAGAACATATGTTGCGAAGAAGAATACAACCACCACACAAAGCAGTGCAATACCGAAAATGTCAGTCTGACAGCCTGTAGCTGTTATTTACAGTAGCATATTAATGGGACAGGACTGACATTTCAAGAGAATGTTTCCATTCGTCATATCCAATAAAAGCACAGCTGTCGTGTGTGCCTTCGTATGGTCTATGTGGTCATTTGCTTGTTTGTCTCACAGCAGTGCTTGTACATGTCCACAATTCCAGTTTGTGTTACCGGCGATTGCGTATGCGTATCTGGTGTTGAATGTGACGTGACACCAGATTGGATGCTGAACATTGAGTATACAAAGTTCTTTGGGACATTGTAGTCATTACACGAGAAGAGTTTGCCTAAATTAACTAAAACCTGTGTCTATCTATCCATATCTTGAGTCCTCTGTGACATCTTCAAAATGATCCTGCCACCCGCTTAACCATTTCAAACTAGTACACCGATCTCCCGGATTCCATTCCAGAACCGAACCTTATACCTAGGGGGAGACATTTCGTTAAACAAAGTCAGATAACGCCATACAATACCAAACCAAACCAGTCTAGTTCTGACTATCAAGTTTTATTTTAATATCGTGCTTATTACAACAAACACCCTCACACATCCACATTTTCACAAACCCCAACACTTTAATTGCAGTTCTTGTACACTTTCAAAAACTAACTAAGCCCATCTTGATCGGCAAGAATCCAAACAAATTTCCCAAACCGGAACGTATTTTTAAATCAGACTTTCTTGACGCGGGTGTGAGCCCTGTGGTCGCGTACTACCACCCCTTCACGCCAGATTTCAGCCGACAACCCCAGTCCACATTTACCTCTCCGTCCACTAAACTCATCGCTTCTAGCCTCCCACTCTTGGGATAAGATCAAATTAATGAAGGAGCATGTCCGATACTCTCCCTCCATCGACCTACAAGCCCCTTCTGGCCCGGGGATGATGCTCATAATGCTAGGGTCTATCGTCCTCCTTACTTTCCCAAGATTCTCTTTTCCTCTATCTTCGTACACAACACGGACATGCGTAAAAATACCACAAATAGGCCCCTGTGTGTCCTCACCTCACAGTCTTGTAGCTCCTTATTCTCTTTCAAAGGTGCCGGTCAGTTACCCGTCACCGTAAACAGTACGTTCCCTTGCCCGTGACGATTGTCACTTGGGCCGACACCTGCCCCTCACGTTTATCTCCAAAAACGCTCATGCCGCCTCCTTACATGTTAATAGAAGAGAGGATATGCACCACAAGGACGACGCACATAAATGCGAAAAATTACTCTAAACGAAATCTTTTAAAAAACCCGGCGCACATCGCCTTTGATGAGCTGACTTTTTTTGTTGTGTTTGGGTTTTTTACAGTTCACGAGACGTCGTTTGCGTAGCCGTCGAGGTCTTAAAAAAAAAGCGAGGCAAACACAAACAAACAATTACCACGCAAATCTAGTCGGCTGTACCCAATTGTGGAGGTGGACAATTATGTTTATAACTTTTGATCCATTAACCTCTAATTGGAGCATCGTCAATAACGAGGTGTTCCGAAATTAGTTTAATATTCAAGCGGACAACATTCCTGGAAGTGCCCCGCTGCATGAACGATCCAATTCACTGTGCGCTCCCATACCGAAATACTAAAGCATAATATATCCCTATGTTCATTGCAGTCTGTCACGGGAGGGATTCT
Organism: Conus betulinus; assembly: GCA_016801955.1. Classification (NCBI taxonomy): domain Eukaryota; kingdom Metazoa; phylum Mollusca; class Gastropoda; order Neogastropoda; family Conidae; genus Conus; species Conus betulinus. Next base: position 211,847 of record JADBJO010000784.1, on the reverse strand, counting down.
GTCGCTAGTCAGCTAGCTTCGCCCCCATTGCTATAGTCATAATGGCACCCCCCTGTTGTTTTTTAATAAAGTGGAAGGCTGTATGCAGTAGTTTGTCTAGTCTCACTTTCCAATTCGGTTATACACCTACCATCATGATTTGTGACGGCTTTGACTCGCCTCCCCGGTACAAACCGTTCTGTTTTGGTCTATATAGAAAAGAGAAAAAGAAAAAAAAAAGAGGAGGAAACCAATACACAAATCAAACAGGCTCATTGAAGGGGTTTCTTCCATGTGAAATGTTAGGGTTAGCGTTCTACATCTCGCCGATTTACACGTCGCGCCACCCATATTTGCAAACCTGATTTTTTCTTCCCTTTTTTCTTTCCTCCCCTCCCCCTCTTCTTACTCCTCTTTCCTCTTCCTGATTCAGCGCCGCAACTCTCCAGCTCCATTCTCCGCCCCATAAGACAGTTGTTCCCCCCAATTTCACAGCATCTGTGTCAGTAGACGAATGATACAGTTACACGTCGATTCTTTTTTGTATACTGAATGTCTTAAGACTGAGACTGATCTGGTCATGCTATTAGCCCCGGACCCAATTTATACGATCTAGAGATAACAACAGCAGTACATCATTTCCATCTCCGATGATGCGATAATTCACTAACCCCCCAAACCCCTCTCGTTGCAATGTCGCGATAACCTTAATAAGTCAAGCTTTCAATTCAAGCTATCTCTTTCACTTTAACGGGCTTAACTGATCCCTTCAAATACTCACAATTCATATAGGAAAACAGACATAGAGTATCCTCGTCGACTTAGATGGCTGAACTGTGAAATTCTTACACCACTTACGAATTATAATATTTTACAATTACATGTTATTAAAGGATTCAGATATCAGAATGCATATCGCCATGAAAGTGTTAACCTATCAAATTTCTCACCCTTTTCACAAGTTGAATCAAATCAAGAACTCCCTATTAAAGCATTGAAGCGTTATGAAAGTGCGGTGGAGCATCGCGTGGTGTGGATCCATAGGTTGTCGATTTCTCTAGGCTCTGCGTGTTTTTGCAAAGATACAGGAAAACAACGCCTCGATAGCTTTCTCGTTTGGCACCTCCTACAAGACGTTTTATCCGTTCTCACACATGTGGGTCCATACAGCACACTTTGGTGTACTGTGTGGTGTCACTAGTTGTTCACGCACACATGTGGCCAGTGTTACCTTCCTCTTTCTCCCCCGAGATTGCAGCAGATGGCACTTTCCCTTATCCTCGCATTCCCCTCCCCCTGGTTCACCCCTGTAGTTGAGGTATTTTTTTGTATCTTTGATTTTTTTTGACGAGACCGATCCCGTTTAGCCCCACACCCCAACCAACATTACACCCATTGAATTTAATTATTTTTTTATTAATCAATATCTATTAACAACAAAAAAGCCGATCCTCTCATCAACAAACACGGGGGAAGGAAAAAAAAATACTCAACATGATTATTTACCTATCTTGTAGTTCCTTTTCAATTGGCCTTCAGCCACCCTACACTTGTGGATTTTACACATTTGTGTGTATTTTTGTCTTGTGGAAATTTCGTCTCCACGCAGTAGTGGTTGGCTGGTTAGTAGACATCTAGTATGTCTAGTAGTTAGCCTCCTTTAGCCGCCCAGCCAGCAGAATAGTGTGTAGTGCGCACATACTAATCTACTCACCTTTGTCTGATGCTACCTACCTCACTCACTTACTACTACCTATACTCACCTCTTACTATTACTATCTCATAATCAGTGCCAGGTTGCAGAAGCCCGATGGCCTTAGTCGTGGTATGGAACAATTCACAGTATAAATTCCGTTTTAGTTAACAAAGATATTGGCTGTGTTACTGTTGTTTAGTTACTTGTGCTGTCAGCTGGTGATCGCGTAATTTCGAAAGTAGAAACTATGGCTGCTCCGATGTGCTGCTTTTTTATATGCTACACACACACTAGTACTACCACCCATCCACAACAGTACTATATTCACGTACCCACTAACATTACCTTCTATCATCCTAATGTATACTGACACAATCCGACATGCCCGCCACCACCGCCACTACCCACCACCACCAATCTATACTATACCATAATAGCTGTACTTTACTGTTTTTAACTCCCCACCATCAACCGTCCCACTACTACCCGACTAGCATTGGTTCGCTGCATGCTTATTCAAACGACATACCTTTAATACTACCACCACAACCCATTCACAAACCATCACAACCCCACAACAAAATTCCAAGGACTATTTATCTCTATTAGGTTACTACTTCACCTACTGCACCCACCACCAAACAAACAACCACCTGCAATTCACCAACCAACCAGCTACACCCCCCTACATACTATTACTATACTTACTATACCGACGCACCTACTATTCCTATAATGTTCCACCAACAATTTTACATACACCACACACAACCTTAATCACTAATACAAAAACTAACAATTAACAACAAAATTTTACATTTTTATCTACCACCACCAATACTTCTACTACTAATCCAATACACTCATACTGGCGAGCTGCTCCCCGCTCTTTTGACTTCATTCGATCAAATTTTCCCCGGTCTTTTTGAATTTCGACCCTTTAAAACATTCTCTGTGTTCCCATTCTAGTACCCTGCGGGTCTGTAGACACGTGACACTCGTCTTTGTCTGGAAGCCCCTCGGGGTTCTTACGCGTTACCTAGTACACCCCGCGGTATTTTTTTCTCGCCATCTATCACGACCCCCCAAAATTAACAATCCCGCCATCTCCGACACAAACCACAGCAGCGGAACTCTGCTTGTTGCACTCTCCAGTGTCGTAACGTTACATGTGCTTTATGGTATGTCCGGTAGCTCGCTTTTGTACGGCCTCACTCATCTTACGGCAGCTTTAGCGTATACAGAGCGTTGTCCCCATGCTCGTTCGCCTTCTCCTTACTGTGTGACTGCTCTACTGGACGGTAGTGCCGTGTCTCGTCCCTAATGTTTGCAGTCTTTTATACCATTTTGTCCCACGACATACAGTCGGTTTGTCCCCTTGTCTCTGTCTGACTTTTTCTCGTCTTTCGTCTGCTGCGCGAGGTGTTGGCGCGGCGGCTCAGACCCTTCTTTACTCACTCGTCTCTCCGTACTCTCGCTCTGTATCGGTACTCTCTCTCTGTTCTCGGTCTCTGTCTCTGTCTCATGTCTCTCTCTATCCCTTCCGCTTCTCTCCTCCTTTCCTACCTCGGTAGTAGAATAGGAGGCAGTCTAGCTAGAGTCAATGGTGGTAGGTCCGGTCGGCGTGATTCTTCGGTGGTGGGCTCCGCTGGGGTGGGTGGTCGACAGTGCCGTGGTTGTTCGCCCGGTCCCCCCCGGTTTTGGTGGAGCAGGAGGACAATGAGTGGAGGAGGACGTTAGAGACCATGGCAGGCCACTTGGAGGGACCAGTAGAACTACAGCGCAAAACACAAGATAATCCAGATCTTAGGGAAATTAGTCCCTTAACACGTTATGAAACACAAGCAGAAATCACGATATATTGACATCCGTGTAATAAGGAAACCGGTACTCCAATGTCTGCATCGACACGCACATGATCGGTTTCCGTCTCACCATTTGGTTAACACATTTCTGTTGCCGACCACCCACCTTCTAGCCTCCTTATCTATCGCTCTTTCTCTCCTCTCCCTCTCATTTTCTCTGCCTTAGCTTCTCTCTCTCCTTCTCTCTCTCCACCTTCCTACTCTCTCCTCTCTTTTCTTGACACCCCATGTATTGTTTTCTCGTCTGCAATGCACTGTCCTGACTGTCTCACTTGCTGTTTCTTCTCCGGTTTTGTCTCTGTTACTCTCACGCCATCCCCTCGACTCCTCTCTACTGTCCTGTCTCTTGATGCCTCTTGATGTGTCTCCTCACATCCGTGCCTAATGTAATCCGACACTCAAATCCCCACTCTCTTCTCGGTACTCTTGTCACTGTCTATTGTCGTATCATGTCCTCTCTCGTCTACTATCTCTGCTCTCTTTTATCCATCTATTCTCTACCTCTTCTTCTCGTGCCTAAGACGACACAATACATTCGACTATGTATTGCACTCGTCATCGTCTGTAAGGCTGTTGTATGTAGGAGATATCATACTCTCTCTCCTAATCTCTATCCATCTCTCTCTTCTCTCTATCTTCTTCTAGGTGACAATCTCTATTTCTCTTACTTTCTCTCTCTCTCTCTCTCTCTCTTTATATATATATCTTTACTCTCTAACACTCTCATACTCCTCACCACTCCACTTCCCCCTCAGCACCCACCACGACACCTTACCACAGGCGGGGCCCCACAGGCTCCTGTTTACTCTCACACCCACTTATCCACTCATTTCCCCTTCCCTCGGCCCCTTGTGTTCTAATTAGCTTTACCAACAATTTTGGCCTTATGTGATGTGCTTTTCGGAACGCTGGTTTTCCCGCTCTTGCTCATGCGATAATGGCAGGCGACTTTCCTGCCGCCACAATCTTGGCGGTTACATTCAGCCTACAAGTTGAGCCTTTCTTACTATTCATCTTGTACTGTATGTCATATCATTTTTACCTTTATGCTATCCCGTCTCGTCCCTCTCTCTTACTCATCTGTTACTCCTATACTCTATTTTTTCTCTCCTATGCTTATCTCTTCATCTCTCTTCTATTCTCTCCGTAAGACCTTTCTTCCGCACACCTATTCGCTACTGCGAACCTGCAGTCGACTAGTGTGTCCGTTCGATTACCTGTTCCTGTACATGATGATTGACAAGTGAACTGATCAGACAAAAATACTCGTATTTCTACAGTCTTGGAAATCAAATACAATCTCGGGACCCAGCAGAACCAAGAAACCTGCAACCCAAATCTCTCTGTCACACAGCGGACCCTCTGATAGTACTCAATCCTGCCCCATGGAACCGGCCACCTGGACCACGATGACCTCCATGTTCCTTTAGCCGACCCCCGGACGTTCCGGCCCCTGATCTCCAATTCTCGCTCCCCCTACTAGCGAGTCATGCAATGGTACCACCAAGTTTGGTTGGACTTTCTTCTCGGAGTAGCCTGTCCATCCGCTGGTCCAAGTAATACCGACCACACTTATCTCCCGCTTTATAAATCTCGTACAAAAGCCATGTCCACAAGAACAGTTGCTCGCTTTCTACTTGGCGGACAAGACCCGTCTGCCCCCTACACAAACCCATAGACCTATGCCCCGTGCTTGCCGTGTTGATAGACCCCGAGGACACTTATTAACGTGGCATCAAGCAACCTTAAATGTAGGACTTTCGAACCTACCTCTGCATATCTTCATGCCTATACTCCATCATTGAGTTTTTTTTGGGTTTGAGGTCCTTCGCCTCGCCTTCCTTGCGAGAAATTAAGCCTCGTATGATTTTCTGATATTCTAGATTACAATTAGGGTTATAAATTGTCTGCAACAACCTCCACAACTCTTTCACTTATTATTTTAGGTGCTCATGTTATCCAAGTGACATCCTTACCTCTTTCCTTCCTTTTTTCACATTTTAATGCCACTGAGTTCAATCCCCTAACCTCCTAACGTGTCCTTCAGGCACGCCTTCCCACTTACCTCCGGTCCCTGCCTTGACCTGATTATTGCCAGCAGGTGCCACCCCCCATCCCCCCCTTCACCCCCCCCCAACCCACCCCCACTATACCATCAACAATTAAGAATAGTCTCATTATTTTCATTTCAATCGGCTATTGTCTTGGAACCCAGCTGGCAGCACTTCCCTTGTATCAGCCGCACTTCCCATGACGGTTCCCACCTAATTCAGAGAATCAAATTTCAGACTTATTCAATAGAACTTCTCAAACACGCTCCAATGCGGCTCGTCTCACTAAACAACTACCGATTCCCCAATCATCATAAAACAGGCCTTCAGTTTAGAATAGCCTCTTTAAGCGTGTGGCAGCATTTGGCTTTCATAGTGGTAACATTGCGTGACTAACTGAAGGCTCTGAAATTGCTTTACCCACCCGGCCGACACTTTGCTTTGCCCTTGATCTTTGAAAGTAGTGTGTCGCAATTGACAGTTTTTACCTTCGAAGAGAACTTTACGAGATCGGATTTCCCACCTTTTTGGTTCCACATATTTCCGCTCGTTTAAATTAACCCTTATTTCTCTACGGCTTCCAACGCTACATTATGACACTTTCCATTCTTAACATTCTACCTCCTCCATCTGTAACCTGGACCTCCCAAATTCACTGGTTGGCCTCCCTGTTGTTGGTTCGGTTCTACAGCCCAAAAACTCCCCCCCCTCCTTCTTCCCCGCCCCCCCCCGCACACACACACATTATATTAATCGCATTCAACGCCCACCCACTCCTGCTCTTCCTTGTTCCCCAGCCACTTTCCCTTGTCCTTCAGTTTCGGCGCGTGCTACTGGCTCCAGTAACAGGACAAGATTCGTGATACTGAGCACGTGCCCTTCTCCTTTCCTCGTTACGTTGGACGTGTGATTTTGGGGAGCGTTACCTAGAATTCACTCTCAAAACTGATGATTCTGAATCATGCTTCAAATGTTATCACAAGGAAAGAGGTTGTTGACTATCCAGTATGTGTGTGTGTGTGGTGGTGGTGGTGGTGTTGGTGGTGGGTGTGTTTCGTACGTGGGGTGTGTGGTTGTGTGTGTTGTGGTGTGTGTGGTGTGGGGTGTGAGTGTGTGTGAGTGTGTGGGGGGGGGTTGTGTCGTGTGCGATGCGTGCGCTGCCTGAGTGCATGCGTGTGAACGGGTGTGTGTGTGTGTTAGTGCAGGCGGGAGCGGGAGAAGGGAGAAGTCCTGGTTCAGGTCCAGAACCGTCATCC
>JADBJO010000784.1:197500-200000 GCA_016801955.1 Conus betulinus | reverse complement strand
TGATCATGATCATGATGGTGATGATGATCATGATCATGATGATGAACGAAAAAAAAAGAAAAGAAAAAAAAAAAGAAAGAAGACAATGCAAAAGGAAAGACGAACAGGCTTAGGAAAGGGGAGGTGGGGGAGCCCTTAACTTTTGGCCCCTCTCTGGGCTGTGTCGGAAGCGAGGTGAAGGAGGAGGACAACCAGTTTCTGAAGACCACGCGGATTTCATTTCGCCTTTTTCCTCCTCTTTATTCCAGTTTTTTAAATACGTCACAGCGTCCAACATGTTTACCCCCTATGCATACATTTCTTTTACGAAGACACACACACGCACATGCATTTCACCATTTAAGAGCCCTGCGAGTTAAATGCCACAGAAAGAGAGACGAGAGACGAAAAGAAAAGGGAAAAAGAGGAAATTGAAAAAAAAAAAATGAGAACAGAAAAAAGAAGCAAATAGAAGACGAAGAGGAATAAAACAAGAATAGGCCCGACAGCAAGATTAGAGGCAGAGAGAGAGAGAGAGAGAGAGAGAGAGATAGAGAGAGAGAGAGAGAGAGAGAGACAGACAGACAGACAGACAGACAGACAGACAGACAGACTGACAGATAGACTGACAGACAGGGAGCGAATGTCAGAAACGAGGGCATTTAAAAAAAAAAAAAAAAAAAGAAAGAAAAAGCAGAGAACTTTTGAAAAAGAAACAAAAAGAGCGTTTAAAAGAAAAATGCAACAAAAAAAACCCACGAAAGAAAGAAATAAAGAGAGAGAAGGAAAGAAGAAAGAAAGAAAGAAGAAAGAAAGAAAGAACGAAAGACAGGAAGGAAGAGCGGACGGAAGGATACGGGCTTCTGGGCCTGTAGGCTTGGTCGCTAGTGTGTGAAGCGAAAGGACAGAAAATGAATCTCAAGACCCCACACTCAATTTTTTTGTTTTGTTTCTGTTTTCTGCGTTTTTTTTTTCCTCCTTGCCTTTGCATTCACTGGTTCCCCATTCCATCTGGCCGTACCGCTCACACGAATGGATGACGAAGAGGAGACACAGGTATCACACGCAAGGCTCACTGTGTTTTGAAATAACGAGGAGAGAGAGAGAGAGAGAGAGAGAGAGAGAGAGAGAGAGACGAGGAGAGGAGAGAGAAAAGAGAGAGAGAGAGGACTGACACTGACTCTTTACTTTTTATTGACATTGGCCTAACTAGCCCTTAGAGAGAGAGAGAGAGAGAGAGAGAGAGGAGAGAGAAGGGGGAGTAGTAGTGGTGGTTGTGGGTAAATGAGCAAAAAAGAGGGGGGGGGGGGGGGGGGGGGCGCAAATTGTAACATTTCTTGAAAGGGAAAAAATGGGAAAAACAAAAGGGGAGATTGGTGGTGGGTCCAAAAGAGAACAAGAAAGCAAGAAGAAGAAAAAAAAAAAAAAAAAAAAAAAACCAGGACGCAGAAACAGCTCCGACAACCACATGCTGACGGAATGAGGGGCTGAGAGAGAGAGAGAGAGAGGAGAGAGAGAGAGAGAGAGAGGAGAGACAGACAGACAGACAGGACAGACAGACAGACAGACAGGTGCAGTGAGGAAGACTGTCGAGCTACACGCACGCACGCACACACACACACTCACACACACACAAACACACACACACACCACCCACACACACACACACACACACACACCACACACACACACACAGACTCATGCAAGCACGCACGCACACATACACACACACGCGCGTGCGCGCACGTTGCACGCACGCACGCACAGAGAGAGAGAGAGAGAGAGACAGACAGAACAGACAGACAGACAGACAGACAGATGTAGAGAGGAAGACTGTTAAGAGGAAAGGGGTGGGGCAGATAGGGCTGTAGGTGTGAGGCAGCAGGGAAGGAGGGGAGGAGGTGGGTGGATTAGGAGGGTGGAAGGAGCGACAGAGAGGCAGATACTAAGATGGTGTGTAGGTCACCGTTATCAGAACCAAACATTCTCGTTTCCTGAAACCTCTCCCTCTCTCTCTCTCTCTCTCTCTCTCTCTCTCTCTCTCTCTCTCTCTCTCTCTCAGTCCTCCTCTCTCTCTCAGAGAATGTGGGGCCATATGTGTATGTGCGCATATGTACATGTGAAAACGCCACCGAATGTATGTGCGCGAGCGCGAGAATGTAAGGAAACTAGACGAATGTAAGGAAACATAGATAGATAGATAGTTAGATAGATAGATAGATAGATAGATATATAGATAGATAGATAGACAGACAGAAATATAGACAGATAGATAGATAGAAGATGAAAGAAATCGAAACAAACAAAAACAAGAAAAGACAAGGAAGGAAGGAAGGAAGGAAGGAAGAAGGGAAATACAAAATGAACAAGAAACAGAGGAAGGGCTGGAGGACAGAAAAGAAATAAAGTGAAGAAAAAGCAATCAAGAAGAAAAATGAATAGGAAGACAGAAACAGTCCAGTCGAAGGAAAAAGAAAACTGAAAAGAAGGAGGGGGGGGGGGGGGGGGGGGGGTGCGTTGG
>JADBJO010000784.1:180000-187500 GCA_016801955.1 Conus betulinus | reverse complement strand
CCCCGGTATTTGGACTAAACTCTTTGGTATCCGTACTAGAACCTCTCCGGAAACCGAAGTTATGGTGGTTTTTAGAGGTATGAAACAGAAAGCCGCTCTGAAATCCCGATCAAAGTCAGTTTAGTATCTGGAACCAAACCGATTGCTTATTCAATACCCGAAACAAAACCAGTCCGGTATATGAAACAAAGCTACTTCTGTATTGGGAGCAAGGCCCATGGAACACTACACTTCATTTGAATCAAAGACACTCCGGTATAGCTGCCGTAGTACTGGGAACAACACCTTTCCATACACTAACTGTTACAAAGCCAATCCGGTACCAGAAACTAGATATCTGTGGTACCTGGAATACAGTCTGCTGCATGAAACAAACCCACTTTGGTCCGTTGAATGAAGCCACTCACATGCTTTGAATACCTGTAAAAAAAAATTTTTTTTAAGCCACACTGGTGCCTAGAATAAAGCCACTCAGAACCTTGAACAAAGCTCTGTGACACAGGGAACATAATTTCTCTGATACATTTAAGCAAAGCCAGTTCCGTATCTAGAACAAAGCAATAGTGGTACCCGAAACAAAGCCCGTCACTCTTGCACCTGGAAAAAACGGGAACCTTGGTACTGTGAACAAAGCCACAGTGCGGGAATGAGAAGAGATCGATCACTGTCATGGTTCAGTTCACAGAGCCACTCTAGAATCAAGAGCAACGCATGGGTGACTCTAAGGACAAGGCTGTTCTGGTACTAGGAACACAGCCATTACCGGTGAAATTGGTGGCATACAACAGGGAAGGACGGAAGTGCTGTGCTAAGGGGCTCCAGCTGACAGCCATGGTCAGAGAGTGCAATATCATTCACTTCATGGGTGACTGTCATTCTCATTACTGCCTTTTTTTTAGGTTCATGTCTGTCCATTTCATTTCTTTCTTTCTTTCCTTCATGTCTTTCTTTCTTTCTTTCTTTCCGTCCTTCTTTCTTTCTTCTTTCTTTCTTCTTTCTTCTGTCTTTCTTTTTCTTTCTTTCTTTCTTTCTTTTCTCATTTTCTTTTCTCAGTGTATCTCTTCTTCTCCTTAAAGCCCTGAAGACGAAAAGAAAATTAAGAACAGAGAGAGAGAGAGTGTGTGTGTGTGTGTGTGTGTGTGTGAGTGTGTGTGTGTGTGCGCGCGCGCGCGCGCGCGCGCGCGCGCGCGTGTGTGTGTGTGTGTGTGTGTGATCTTCGAGGTGATTAAGTTTAGAAGCACGTCTCTCTCTCTCACGCCTCTCTCTCTCTCTCTCTCTCTGTGGTTGTGGGTGTGGGTGTGTCGTGTGGGGGCGCATGCGTGCGCTTGCGTAGATGCGCGAACCTTGTTATGTACATTTACTAGTAGACCTATTAAGGATATCGAGTGCAGTACTATCGAATTACACACATACACACACGCGCGCGCGCGCGCACGCACACGCATGCATGCACACACACACGCACACACACACGCACGCACGACCACAGATCTAACTGCACACACACACACACACACACACACACACACACACAGCAAGGAGTGCGTGCTCTTTGTCGGTGTTTCGCCTTGAGGCGGTTTTCAGGGACATTATTATTGATCCTCCAAACACTGTTCCACTCCTCTTTGCCTCTGGAATGCGTGGGGGTGATTATAATCATCACTGGCACCAGACATAGCTAAAAGAAAATAATAAATCCCCCCTTTTCTTCGCTCTATCAGCAGCCGCATGCTGAACAAGGAAGAAAATACCACTCGGTTTTCTCTTTTTCTTTCTTTAAAAACTCTTTCTTTTTCTTTTTCTCCTCTTTCACATGGCTGTGTTTTTGTCCTGTCCTTCTTAAAGCATTTGGTTTTGCTTGGCGAATTTCATTTCGAAAGACCCCCTTTCGTGGATTGAAAAAAAAAAAAAAAAAAAAAAAAAAAAAAAAACCATATCATTATCTCGAGGTTTTAACGTCGTCGTGTCGTTTTACCCTCTGTTATGTTTTCTTAATATTGTGGTATGGGGGACAGAAAAATATAGTGACACTAATTCATATCAGTAAAAAAGCCCTTTTCCAGAGTATTAAAGAGAGGAGAGGAGGGGGAAAGACCGAGGAAGAGTAAGAAGAGAGACGGTTCTTTTTCCCAGTTATTAAGGGGACGTAAGGCTGTGAGGGAAATAAAAGGTAAATCGAACAGAGAAAATGCAAGCGATGAATAGCAGTGAACGAAAAACAACAACAACAACATCATCATCTGCAACCAGAAACAACACCACGACTAGCAAAGCAACGCACACACACTCGTGTTGTGTGTGTGTGTGTATATAATATATAAAAACAATAAATTCCAAGGGATAAGTACCGAGCACCATTCCAGAGCAGCTAGGTGTTGCAAATGACTGCAAGAAATATTGGAATTATAAACAAAGCTGCTATTATGTCTCAGATTGTAAAAATAAAGGGGTGTAGGTGGGTGGATAAGCCTTCATATCTGCAGTGGTAGATGATTTCTGACTAACTGACAGTATGCGCTTGTGTGGGTGAAAATGGGGAATGATGGTAATCGTTTCTCAACTCAAAATGAACCTTCAGCAAAAGGTTATAATCTCCGAAGCGAGACCGAGACCCAGGTCCGAAACCTGATGTTTCTTTCTCTTCGATGACCGCGGAAGGTGGTAATAGAACAGTGTATAACTTCTGATGCCTTTTTTCGGTTTTAAGAAAGAAGAAGAACAACTCGATCACAAAAGGTGCTTATACCAGAAAAAAGGTGGGTGGCAATACCCGTAAGTTAGTATGTATGTTGAGTTTTTCAAAAAAAAAACTAACCAAAGGTGCCCTCTCAGAAAGCAAAAGAAAAAAGCATGAAAGAGCAAAACAAGCTACATTTTCTGTGAAAAGTAGTAAAAAAATAAAAAAGATAACCTCTTAAGACACAAGTGCTGAGGGCCAGTTCTTGGAAGAATCCGCAAGGGACTAAATACAAAGCTAGGTGTATGTCATGTTTACATATCTATCGGTTCGGTCCCTTACACACACACACACACACACACACACACAACACACACATACACACACAAACACACTCGTATTATATATATTATATCTATCTATATATATAGATATATATATTATTGTGTGTGTGTGGTGTCCCCAGTGTGTGTGTGTGTGTGTGTGTCTCGTCGTGTGTGTGGCCCCCCCCCCCCCCCCTGTGTGTGTGTAGACAGATAGACAGACAGAACAGGGAGGGAGGGGAGGGAAATAGATAGATAGATAGAATAGATAGATAGATAGATACGAATAGATAGATAGTATAGAAATGCATATATATTAAAAGAGAATATTTCCAAAAAAAGCAAAATTCAACAAACATAAAACTTGTTCTCCAAACTAGATCCCGCTGATCCAGTTCAAAAAACGTAGCGTAGTATTGCGCTCCTAGCTGCCGAATTCTTTCAATCTTCAATGTCAACATTTATGAAGCCAAAAAATAAAGTGGGTGTATTTTCCTTAGCCATTCCTGGGTTTACCGTTCCTGCGTTAAAGAACGAAAACAAAAATATATAACTACGATATTTGCTGAATCTTTAGCATGGGAAAGGAAAGAGGACTAGTACAAGAGTGGTACTTGGCTTTCCCGTTCTGCAAAACCGATTGACACCGTCGAATTAGGTGAGAAGGCAGAGACAGAGAAGGACAGAGAAAAAGTACCCAAAAGCGTGGAAGTATTTCATTGCTGAACAAAGTCACCAACATTGAACATAAAATTCAAGAGCCTTTATTGATAAAATGTGGAAGTGAACTTTAAATAAATAATGAAGGTGACTGTCCAAAAAAGTGTGTGAAAGAGTTTTGTGGGTACTCTTTCTTTACTTTTTTTTTGTTTATCTCTTTGGGGGGGTCTTGTGTCTAGTGTTTCTTTGTTCTAGGACTGGGGTGCCGGAATAGGTTTGTAGGATGGGGAGAAGGGTGTTGTGTCCAGAAAATCATGGGGGGCCCTCCACAACTTCCATTCCCCGCCCCCTCTTGACTTCATGTCCCCCTTGACCCCTGCCCATTTCCTGTTTTGTTTCCCTTGACCGGATTCCGGATACCAGTTGGTATGTTTTAGCCGAGAGATGGTATGATTATGGATGTTGGAACCAACAGGAAGATCGAGCAGGAGAGAGAGACCCGAGAGAGAGAGACGAGAGAGATTTGAGTCTGCGAAGGAGTTTTTGAGAGAGGAGATGAGAGTAGAGAGAGAGAGAGAGAGAGAGAGCTGAGGATTGACTGAGATGCGTGTTGGAGACCGGGAGAGAGAGAGAGAGAAGCAGCGACAGAACAAAACAGACAGACAGACAGAGACACAGGCAGAGAGAGAAGCAGAAAGACAAAACAGACAGAAAGACGAGACAACAGGCAGATAACAGAAGACGGGGTTGTGCAGCCACAGAACCAATCTTTAGCACCAATCCTTTTTTCAGAGTACCCAATGTGGGGGACGACGGGTGGGGAGGTTCAGGGTGTGAGAAGAGAGCGACGGGAGAGGACGGAGGAGGAAAGAGAGAGACCGACAGAAGGGAGGAGAGGGGAGGACCCTGCCCGGAGGAGATGAGAGGAGTTGGAGAGGAGACGAGAGACGGAGAGATGTGGAGAGAGATGAGAAGAGGATCGAGGAGGAGCGGAGAGAGAGAGAGAGAGAGGAGAGAGAGAGAGATTTTTTAACGGTCCGTTTCGAAGCCTTTCTCTCGTTTCACATGATGGAACCATTCAGGGTATGTAAATCGAAAGCTGGGGGCCAACATGGACAAAAATTGGACACAACCGCCCCGAGCACCGGAGCAATCATAAGCTAAAGAGAGGCATTTAAGCATCCGGAGGCAGCAATAGGAGCATTAGAATTCACAGCCCCGCGGGAGCCATTCCTCATAAACCTTTGCCACACCGCACCCCCCCACTGGCCCGCCCCACCCCCCCCCCCCCCCCCCACCACCCCGCCCCCCCCACGGCCAAAGCAATAAAAAAAAAAAAACATAAAGAAAAAACTGTATACTACCGGAGCAGATCGATCAATTCAGAGAGAGGGAGGACTTAAGGACTTCTTCGGGAAAATGGGCCATATATAACTGGGCATAGTATTATATATGATTCCATGTCTTCGGCAGCGGAACCCGCCAGGGGCGATCCAGCGCGACCACCCTGACACAAGACACCACCCAAAACACGCCCCATCATCAATTTCCAGGCGCGCGCGACCTCGTCGGGCCCCCCCCACGGCGCACCCCCCCCCCCGCAATGGGACCGCAATCACCGCCCCCCGACCGCCAATCAAAACAAATGCCTCGGAAAAACTACTGGAAAAAAAAACGAAAAACAATACCGCCCAAAGAAAACCAAGTCACTAAGGCCCGGCAAAAAAACAAAAAGTGTGTGTAACATTTTTTTGAACACCCACAAGACCCAAAGCTCCCCGTCTCCCCCCCCCCCCCCACGGGTTCTTGTTTTGAATTCTGAGTCTCCCGTCTCTTGTCCTCTGACTTGTGTCTGTATGTCTGTATGTGGTCTGGTCCTCTATTCCCACCCCCTCGCCGTCTCTCCCGTCGTGTCTGTCGGTCTGTCGGTTCTGTCTGGTCTTCTCCGCCTCTATCCTCTCTCTCTCTCTCTCCTCTCTATGGCGTTATTCTTTCTGTCCGCCTGTCAGGGTGCTTTCTCTTAGCGGCCTGTCTCTGGCTCTGTCTCCTGCATATTTGTCTGTCTGTGTTAGGCCGGTCTCTCTCTGTCTTATATATATATCTCTATCTCGTCTTTGCACTGTTCTCTGTGATCTCTCCCAGGAAAAGACTAACGATCCCTCCTCTCTCTCCTATTGTTGTCTCTTTTCGTTCTGGAAAGAAATAACACCCCCGCCGTTCCCCCCCCCCCCCACTCCCCTCCTCTCCTCTCCCCCCTTCGCTCCCCCCCTACCTCCCCCCTCCCGCCCCCCCCTCTCTCCACCCTCTCCGCCACTCTCCCCTCCCCTCCCTCCTCTCTCTCTCTCTCTCTCTCTCTCTCTCTCTCTCTCCATCTCTCTCTCTATCTCTACGCGCTCGGCGCCAGCGCGAGCCTCAAGGAGGTAAGTAAGATGAATTATCTTGGGCAAGGAAACGCGATAAGTTTCCGGAACAATGAAGCCAAAAAAACGAGCCGCTGTCAGCGGGTGAAATCAAACATCCAGAAGCGCCCCCAAGCGTGGGTGGGTTCGCCAGTAAAATCGACAGCGAAAACAGGGAACATTAATGTTGTGCACCAATGCCAGAAGATGCATTTTTGTTTGTTTTTTGAAGGAAAAAAAAAAAAAAAGGAGGCGGGAGAGGGGAGAAAGAAGGGAGAAGAGGAGTGAGCGGCGGGGTGTGAGGGGAGGAGAGTTGGGGAGCGGAGGTGAGAGAATTAGAGAGACGGGCGGGAGAGAGATGGAGAGAGGAGGAGAAACGATGAGAGAGGGAATGGATTGGGCGAGACGGAAGAGGAGGGAGAGAGAAAGAAGGCAAAAAAAGAAGCACGAAAAAAAAAAGGAGAGCCCCACCCGAAAAAAAAAAAAAAAAAGGATGAGAGCGGAGGTGGAGGCGGAGAAGACGAGTGGGCCGAGAAGGGGAGAGTATAGAAAAAAAAAAAAACAAAAACAAAAAAAGAAAAAAACAAAAAAAAAAAAAAATAAAAAAAAGGGTGAGGAGCGGGAGAAGGCGGAGACGGGAGGACGAGAAGGAGGAAGAGCCGAATGGGACCGGACGTGAGGGCGGGTGTGGTGAGGAGGGTGTATGACTTTTGGGGGGAGAAGATAAGTTTGAGAAGGAAAGGACAGACCAGCAGCCCAGACCAGACAGCCACACAGAGTGCAAGAAAGGAGACCAGAGGAGTTGGTTGTGGACAGGTATATGTTGCGTGTGGTAGTTGTAGGGGACTCGTGAATGATTGGGAGTGAAAAGAAAGGAAAAAGAAAGAACGAAAGCAGGAGAGAAGAAATAGCGTTTTTCGTATTGTCTCAACAAAAAGCATATCTTCAGCTCCCCATACACATTCTGCCTCGTCCTGTTGGCTTTCTCGTTTTGTTTATCTCTATCGCTCCCTCTCTCCCTCGCCCTCTATCTCTCTACTCTCTCTTCTGCGTCTCGCCTTCTCTCTGTGCTTGTCTCCCTCCTCTGTGTTCGTGTGTCGTCTGTGTTGTGTTGGTTGCGTCTCGGTGTGTCTCTCTGGGTCCTCCTGTGGGTTGTTGTGTGTGTGTGGTGTCGTCCTTGTGTGTGTGTTGTGTCGTCGTGTGTGTGTGCGTGCCGTGTTGTGCGTGCTCTGTGTGTGTGTGTTGGCTGTGGTGTGCTGTTCGCTGGCGTGTGTTAGTGGCGTTCGTGTGTCACCGGTGCGCCGTGCGGTGCTTGTCGTTCGTGCTTGCGTGTCGTGCACGGAGCATGGTGCGTGGTTGTTTGCTCTTCCTTGCCTGGGCGGTGATCTTCCTTGCTCGTTGGGGCGTGGCGTGCGTTGGCGTCTGCCTGCTGCCGTGCTGT
>JADBJO010000784.1:167500-172500 GCA_016801955.1 Conus betulinus | reverse complement strand
ATAAAATGGAGATTAACGATATGTTCACGTGCGCCTCACAATAAACGCGCTGCACTCTAGCGGAGGTTGTGCTCCAAAATTACACGCTCTGTCGGAGTTTATGCCGTTTCCACACGAACGACTCCGCGGCAACCGGCCTTGAACGGTTGGTTAGCTCGGGGGCGAGGTTGGAAACGCACTGCCTGCCTGCCCACACGATGGAAATCCCGTAATGAGCAAATAATCGGTGTGGGACAGTGTCGTGGCAGTGTCAGAGATAATCAGAGGTGATCTTTGAGAGAACGGTGCAGTTTGAACGTTGAAGGTGTAAGGCTGTTTCGCATAGTCCTTTTGTGCCTTCCACCCGAGGGTTTTTTTTTCTCTTGGCTGTTGTGGACCTAAAGGTCGGAGAGCGGTGTTTCTTGTTCCCCCTCCCCCCTCCCCCCCCCCCCCCAAAACACACACACACACACACACACACACACACACACACACACACCACACACACACACCTTTTTTTCTTCTCTCTCCTAAATTTCTGTGTTCATTTGGTGATCAAGTTATACAACTTTCATTCTCCCAGCTGTTTTATACGTTCCTTCCCCTCTCCATCCCGCTCACCCTGATCCCGCCCCATCCCTACATTTGTCTGTTTTTTTTTTTCCCCCTTCCAATTCATCTCATACCTTCTCATGTCGCCATAAGCAGAGAGAGAGAGAGAGAGAGAGAGAGAGAGAGAGGAGAGAGAGAGAGAGAGAGAGAGAGATTATCTTTGTCATAGATCTCGTCATAGCTATTTTCTTAGACATGCTTTGAATCCCAACATCGCTTCGACACGCAGTAAAGTCATATTAAAAAACACGACTAACAATACTGTTTTGCACTGGTAATACGTCCAGTACACTACTGAGTCTCCATGGGAGATACGGAGAAAACTGTTGATTGTCTAAAGATCAAGAACGAAGACATATAGACACGCAGAATGCTCTTGCTATATTTAGTAGTCTGCTTTCTTTTTCTTTTTTTTTCTCTCCGGAATATTAGCAATGGACCTTGTTGGTGTTAATCTTTATTTTGGGTCTATCCTTCAGTTACAGCGCTTGCACTGGGTTTTTAGTCTTGGTATTTAAACTAATCTACGATTCCGTTAAAACTTGTGTACATTTATCTTTTCCCTTTCCCCTTTTCTTTGACGTGCTTACAGTCCATGTTTGTGGGCTGGTCATAATGAAACTTCAACATTAACACATTAGAATTAACATCGTGTTCGTTCCTATCTTAAGGCTGAACAGTATAGCGGGGGTATCATTTAACGCGCGCGCACACACACACACACACACACACACACACACACACACACGCGCGCGCGCGCGCGCGCGCGCGCGCGCGAGCGCGCAAAGAAAACCGTTACGTTTCATCATAGCTGCTTGTTTAAAGTCCGCGGAGAGAACTGTCCCCATCTCTCAATGACAACATAAATCGGAGACTGGGCCCTCCCTAGAGTGAGCAGGCCGATTTCCATCGAAGCGACATACATATTATGACGATAAAATCATTCCATAAAGTACAAATCCAACGCACCATCCTATCAGCAAAGTGGATGGCGCGCATCACCAATAAATGTTGGCATAACACCAAACAAATTGGCAGTGGAGACCTGTGTCCATGTGTCATACTGTCTGAAATGGAGGCAAAATATTACTGGGACATTACTATGCTCATGACATCCTAGGCATTATGCAAAAAGGCACAGACCACGCTCTCTCTCTCTCTCTCTCTCTCTCCCTTTTCCCTAGTTCTCTGCACGCACAGTTGAAGCCATTCGTGTGGCAGCAGCTTTAGTTATGGAGGGAGAGAGGGAGGCCGAGGGCGCTCACGAGATACAAGCGTCACCACAGCACGTGCGTGGCGCGCGAAACGCAGGCAGCCCAGCCGATGGAAGAACGAGCGTCCGGTTGGTTCAGCTTGACTGAATTACCTGCCAGAGAGAGAGAGAGAGAGAGAGAGAGAGAGAGGGGGGGGGGGGAGGGAGGGAGGGGGGGATATGGTGCATGCAAAGAGTTTTGCACTTGGTCACACTGGCTCTTGTTTGCAAAGTTTTATGCTAGGGGGATTGGGGTGAAAGTGCGTGCGCGTGCATGTTGGGGGTGAGCGCTGGGAGGAGGGAGGTGGAGGGGAGGATGGAATGGTGGGTGGCGGAGGATTTAGTTAAAAGCGGATGGTTGGTGGGGGAGAACGTCAAGCGCGTGCATGGTAGGGGTAGGGTTGAAGGGGGTGGGATAGGGTGGGGATGGGGGTTTGGGAGGTGTGAGATAGGGGACGGAGACAGGCCAAAGGTGAGAGGTCGGATCGGTGTAAATTATTGTGCTAGTCACCAAATTCGTCAAGAAATTTGGTCCCTGGGCGCCTGATTATTTTGGCAACATTTGAAAGTCGTGAATTCGCGCGCGCGCGCACCACACACACACACACACACACACACACACCATTTTAACACAAACACACACGAGTCATATATTGAGTTCTGGCCACACACACACACACACACTTCACACACACACACTGGCCACACACACACACACACACTCGCGCGCGCGCGCGGCATTTCTTCGAGGCTTTCATTTCGAAACAAATTTGTGGACTCACACAGTCACCAGTCGTACTTAATAACCTGCACACATACTTGAAATCGACAGGGGCCGGTATTGCAGCATTCCCATACAAGAACGGCTTTGTAAGTCATGTGAAGTTGTGGAGAATGAAACACGTTTTCTTGATAAATGTCCCATGTACTATGGACAGAGATCTTGTCTACTTCTTACTGCTAATTCTCGGTGTCATTCGGAATGTTCAAAAACATTATTTAATACATTTGGCAACAGAATGTATTTTTTCTCTCCATGTTCCATACCAAGGTCACATAATTTTCAGCCTGACGTGGTCAGGTATGTATATAAATGTATAACAGTAGCAAAAGAGAGGAAAACAAAAAACTGAAAAGAAATAAATGGATTTCCCTTACAATTTTGTGAACATATGCTTTGTTAGCACACGTCATCATTTAACTTGTTGTTTTGTGCAGTGTTTATTATTTCTTGATGGGTTTTACGATATATAAACGAGTCCAAATCACAAACGTACGGGACAACAGCTCAGGGTTCGTTACAAAGGGACATTACGTATCAGGATTAGAGACCCGCAAGGCGTTTGGGGTCAAGAGAAAAGGCTTAATTGCCAAACTCCCTAAAGCGCGTCACCCCCCCCCCCCCCCCCCCCCCCCCCCCCCCCCCCCCACAACACACACACACACACACTCCCCCCACCCACTCTCTCCCCTTGTCATCTCGACCGCCTTTCCCCTCTCACTTTTCATCTCTCTCTCTCTCTCTCTCTCTCTCTCTCTCTCTCTCGGAATCAACGCAGTTTGGAGTGAATGCCGATTCACCCTTTTTCTTCCTATTCTCCCTTTCGGAACGAGCAGACCCAACTGCAGCAAACACTACCGCGGTGTTATATTTTACCCCACTGCTCGGGTTCAGTTCGACCTTTTCTCTTCTGCCTGGTGCGTGGAAAGGAGGAGAATGATGACTGTCCATACAGTCGGGAAGATCTGGAATTTTGACGGCTAAATGACAGTGTATTTCTTTTATCAAAAGTGAATTTTAAACAGAATGCAATACGTAACCAAAGACTGGGGATCATCTTTTTTCTCACTTCTGTCGTTTTTTTTTTTTTTTTTTAAATACATATAAACAGATCAGTTGGATTGAGCATTCAAAGTGTTGTGATCTGGAGTTGTGTTGGTTTAGGAGAAATGTCTGATATAGAAAGAAAACGACCTTCCAGAGAAACTGGTTGGGGTGGAACGGCATGTGGCGGAAATGACCTTGGGGCGAGAGGGGAAAGGGCGGCCATCCTTTAGCTATTTATCTCCCTTGTTTTGTTGCTACTCCCTTCTTCTCTCGTTCTCATCCTCCCCATTATCCTTCCCCCACCCGCTCTCTCTCTCTCTCTCTCTCTCGTCTCTCTCTCTCTCTCCTCTCTCTCTCCGCCTCTCTCTCTCTCTCTCTCTCTCTCTCTCTCTCGGGAATCAACGCAGTTTGGAGTGAATGCCGATTCGTCCTTTTTTCTTCCCATTCTCCCTTTCGGAACGAACAGACCCAACTGCAGCAAAAAACTACCGCGGATTTTATTTTTCGAGATCAAGTTAAAAAAAAATGTCTTCCTATGAAAATGATACCGAGATGTGAAAATAATACATTCTCCTACTTCGCAAAATCAATATGCAAGGGTATAACTTAGGCAATGATTGGACAATCCGACCTATACTCATCCAATATTTTTTTATCGTAAACCATGTGTCTGTTTCTTTCTTTGTCTATTTGCACATATCTGTTTAATTTGAATGGCAGAAAAAAAAAAAACTGAAAACAAATGAACGCAGACAAAGTTAAAAAACCAGTCTGAATACGTAAAAAACCACAATATTTTTTGGAAGAATTATGAAGATCGTAATCTCGGCTTTATTCTGTAAAATCAGACACATAAAGAGCTTTTGTTTGGTTGTCCACATTTTCTGCTGCCCTGTAAGAAATGTGATTATAAAAGCTACCGAGAAATGGAAGAGTGGAAATTGAAATAGGCTCAAAAAAGAAATGAAGAAAATCTTCAGAGAGAGAGAGAGAGAGAGAGAGAGAGAGAGAGGCGGGGGGAGGGGGAATAAACTTTTGAAGTAGATTATATAAAACTTTCTTAAATGACTTACAATGTTTCAAAGTTGCCGTAAATAGGCAAAACGGTTTTTGTTTTCTGCTGTTTTCAGGCACGAAATGGTTTGTCTTGTCTCAGTCTTTGTATGACCCGTTCTGTCTGTCTGTCTGTCTGTCTCTCTCTCTGTCTCTCTCTCTCTCTCTCTCTCTCTCTCTCTCTCTCTCTCATATACTAACGCTCCTTCAGCAATATCATTAACCGAGCATCTGAACAAACATCTTGGCCTCTAATACTAATTTCCTTCGATTCGT
>JADBJO010000784.1:140000-150000 GCA_016801955.1 Conus betulinus | reverse complement strand
CTGATAGGAATTATTGTGTGCACGATTGTCTGAACGGAATCATTGTTGTACCATCGTCTGATAGGAATCACTATTGTGCGATTGTTTGATATGAATCATTGTTGTGCGATTGTCTGATAGGAATCCCTTGTTATGCGATTGTCTAATAGGAATCATTGTTGTGCGATTGGCTGATAGGAATCATTTTGTATACGATAGTCTTATAACAATTATTGTGTGCACGGTTGTCCGACAGGAATCTTTGTGTATACGACTGTCCGACGGGAATCAGTTTGTGAACGATAATTTCCCGACAAGAATCATTGTGTGCACGATTGTCCGACAAATAACATTGAGTGCGATATTGTCCGACAGGAATCGTTGTGGGCACGATTGTCCGACAGGAATCTTTGTGTGCACGATTGTTCGACAGGATTCAGTGTGTGCTCAATTGTACGACAGGCTTCAGTGTGTGCTCAATTGTACGACAGGATTCAGTGTGTGTGCTCAGTTGTCCGACAGTATTCAGTGTGTGCTCAATTGTCCGACAGGATTCAGTGTGTGCTCAGTTGCCCGACAGGATTCAGTGTGTACTCAATTGTACTACAGGATTCAGTGTGTGCTCAATTGTCCGATAGGCTTCAGTATGTGCTCAATTGTCCTGCAGGCTTCAGTGCGTGCTCAATTGTCCGACAGGATTCAGTGTGTGCTCAGTTATCCCACAGGGATTATTGTGTACACGATTTTCCGACAGAAACCAGCCTATGCGGGATTCTCCGACAGGATTCATTGTACGCAGGATATTCCAACAGCAATATTGGTGTGCTGCACCACGTCTGCTGAGCTATGTGAGGCCAAGGTATGTAGGGGCTCATAACTATATAAATAAGTATAAAAAATGAATACATTAATTAATGAATAAACCATATATATATATATATATATATATATATATATATATATATATATATATATATATATATATATATATATATATATATATATATGTGTGTGTGTGTGTGTGGTGTGTGTGTGTGTGTGTGTGTGTGTGTGTGTGTGTAATCAGATAATGATAGGTAAACTAAGTAGTCAGTTAATCGATCAGTTAACTGGATTTGTGAATAGATACATGAACGAATGAATAAATCGATAGATAAATAAATCAATCAATAAATGAATGAAAATATGAATATTTAAAGACATAGATAAATAATGAATAAATGAATAATAAATAAATGATAAATAGATAGATAAACGAATAAATAAATAGATAACTAAATGAATAGATACATGAATTAATGAATGAATACACAAACAAAAGAATAGATAAATGAATAAATAAACAAAGAAACAAAGCAATAAATAGATAAAAAAATGTACAAATTGATTAATTAACAAAAAGATAGGTAAATAAACAAGTAAACAAATAAGTAAATGAATCAATATATAAACAAAGAAATGAATGCGTAGATAAATGATAAATGAATGAACGAATAAATAAATAAATAAATAAATAAATAAATAAATAAATAAATAAATAAATAAATGGATGAATGAATAAATGAATGAATGAATGAATGAATGAATGAATGAGTAAGTAAGTAAGTAAATAAATAAATAAATAAATAACAATACACGGAAATAAGAGTGAGTTCAGAATGGGCGAGACTGATCAACACAGTTGGTACATTGCATGGGGTTAATGGCTGTCATGGGCAGTTTTCTATTGCCTCCCCGGGTGGTCTGCTGGAGAGGCTGTCTGCATCTGTGGGAAAGTCCTCTTCCTTAGGGCTGGCAGCATGGGGCCTGGTCGATGTAAGAAGCTCAGCTGAGATCTGGAATCGAAGAACAGTAGAGTATACTACAGGGACGCAGAGAGAGAGAGAGAGAGAGAGAGAGAGAGAGAGAGAGAGAGAGAGAGAGAGACAGACAGACAGACAGACAGACAGACAGACAGACAGACACACACACACACACACACACACACACACACACACACACACACACACACACTCTCTCTCTCTCTCTCTCTCTCTCTCTCTCTCTCTCTCTCTCTCTCTCTCTCTCTCTCTCTCTCTCTCTCTCTCTCTCTCTCTCACTCTCACACACACTACACACACACACACACACACACACACACACACACACACACAGGCAGACAGACAGACAGACAGAGACAGACAGAGAGAGACAGAGAGAGAGAGAGAGAGAGAGAGAGAGAGAGAGAGAGAGAGAGAGAGAGAAATCTGCCAAATAAAAAGGAATGTCTAAAAGTGCCCTTAATCTGGGTTTCAAACAATAGATTCTATTACAGAGATGTAGCCTACTC
Organism: Conus betulinus; assembly: GCA_016801955.1. Classification (NCBI taxonomy): domain Eukaryota; kingdom Metazoa; phylum Mollusca; class Gastropoda; order Neogastropoda; family Conidae; genus Conus; species Conus betulinus. The sequence goes on along the minus strand of JADBJO010000784.1, from coordinate 147,692 downwards.
CTGAGTAGTACACAAAACACCTCTCCTCCTGTGACAACGCTCAGCTAACGAAGAATCAAACAGAAGAAATCCTATCCAAATAAACTGAAGCAAAACAAAACAAACAGAAAAAGAGGAAACCGTGCAATTAAAGCAAAACAAAGAAACAAGAAACAAATGGAACAGTAGAATAAATGCATTAATGCACAAAGTTCTCCGCTTTCCCTAGTTTTGTATGATAAACTAATATCCTGTGTAAGGAGAGAGAGAGAGAGAGAGAGAGAGAGAGAGAGAGAGAGAGAGAGAGAGAGAGAGAGAGAGCACCGCAAATTCACGTTGCCAGTCTGTTTGACAAAAGATGTTTTCGTTTAATGAAAACTGAATAGAGACGAAAAAAACAAACAAACAAACAAATCGCTATCAAACAGAACATGCGACACAAAAACAGAAAGAACAACAAAAACTTACTCAGACTCGATTTCAAAGCAATGAAAACATCATCATATCTTCTGTTACAACAACAGTGTACAAGTCATTAAACACAAAACACTCAACTATTTGAATCGTTCTTCTGAAATTAGACGGTAGAGTTCTCGTTTCCCTTATGTTGTGTAAAGGTCACTTTAGACAGTGCTGATGAAGAAACAGAGAGACGCGATAGGCATCAAAAGATCGTGGGTAGCAAGGGGGGGAAGAGGAGGGTATGGCAACTGAATGACTTCAAAAGATCAGAATTTGTTTTTACAATGAAAATTGTAATTATCATCAAGAAAAACAATAATAACTAGTGTTTTTTTGCATGTAGAAGATAATCATGGGAATTATAACTGTTATAATAATACAGTCATTATTACGTGAAAACTATTGTTGTGACAGGTTTGACGTTGTAAGACACCAGATAATGAGTCAAAAGAGAGAAAAGTAGTTACCGTGGTAATAAGCCGTATGTAGTGAAAATCTTCTTCCTCCTCTTCTTCTTCTTCTCCTTCTTCTTCTTTCTTCTTCTTCTTCTTCGCCGTCTTCTTCTTCTTCTTCGCCGTCTTCTTTCTTCTTCTTCTTCTTCTTCTCTTCTTCTTCTCTACATCAGTTCTGTGGGGAATTATTGGGGCACCATTACTTACTTACTTAGGCCTATTGCTCTTGCCAGAGCATATTGCCAGAGGATTCCTCCAGTTCTCCTAGTTATATACCAAGCTCGGGTATCTGCGAAAGTTTTCCCTGTTCTTTCTGCAGTCTTTTTTGTTTGTTTGTTTGTTTGTTTGTTTTTGGGGGGTCTGTCTCTCCGTCTTTTTCTTTCAACAATTGCCTGGTGTAGACTGTTTTAGCACGCCTATTGGATTTTCTTGCATTATCGTATTTTCCGTCTTCCTCTCTGTCTCCCTTCCTTCATAGTTTCATAGAAGATTGCGTAAGCGCGGCCATTGAATCTTGTTACAGGATATACCGTCGTAGTTTTCTTTTCCTAAGCGGTGTGATCAGATCTTGGTATGGTCTGATGTGCTGCGTGATGGCTTGGTATTTGTCCATTGGGGATTTTATCAATAAATCTGATGTGTGGTATCTGGCGGTATGACCTCGTTTCCAAGCTTCGGAAGTGGTTTGCATTGGATTTTGAGCTGACACACGTTTCCGTTGTGTGTGTGTGTGTGTGTGTGTGTGTGTGTGTGTGTGTGTGTGTGTGTGTGTGTGTGTGTGTGTCCACAAAAGACAGAAGGTAGAGAGAAAGTACGAAGCCGTGGAAGAGAGAGCGAGCAAGCGAGAGAGAGAGAGAGAGAGAGAGAGAGAGAGAGAGAGAGAGAGAGAGAGGAGAGAGAGAGAGAGAGAGAGAATGGTGTCCATAGAGCCCCGCGCTGTACTCTGTTCAGAATATGCAAGGACTGCTCCAGATGATGGTGTCGCGGGGTTCAAAACCCAGCCGGCCACACACATCAGGTCTGCAAGTGAGGTCAGAGCGGAGCTTTGGACTGTGGGAGAAGGGCACTACATCGAGCATTGACCTCTGCCACGTTTCAACGGAACATGGAACCGCTCTTTGATCCGGAACACAGAAAATAAGAGGGAATGTCCTCCCAATCTCATATAGGAAGCTGCTCCAAACCGTGCAGAGGACAAAGTGACGTCATCTACTGCAGAAGCGACCATTGGTCACACGCCACAACTAAGATTCTGCACCGAATCACTACATAATCCATGTAACCGCTTTGAGAAGTTTCAGCCAGCATTTTATGTTAAACTGATAATTGATCAAAACAACAACAACAACCCTTCCCCCCACCACAACCACCAATCATTTACCTTGTTTGGGGGAAATTTTCCATTGACAACATCATTCACGATTTTCAAATACATGACCTTCTCCTTAGCTGACGTCACATTTCATGCTTTTAAAAACTCACTCGTGACTGTATGTTTGGGTCAGGTGGTCCTCCTCCAAATCGTCCAATTCCATTTATTTTAATCTGTGCGGTTTGAACCGTCTGGCTTGCACCTTGATAGCCACATGAAAGAAAACGAGGAGAATCAATCTTCAGACACAATAAACAGTACCAAAAACTGTGCCAGTCTTGAATAAAAGTTACTCTGTATTCGGTTTTCTTATGGAAGCAAGAGTTACCCTATTTATTTATCGTTTATTATCAAAACAATCAAATTGTGCGTGTCTGTTCATACTCGACTCCTTAAGCAAGGCCTAAGCGCATTACTTTTTTGGTGTGCAGCCACTATCAACGAAGGCGCGCAGAAGTGTTTAGCGATAATAAACACCGGTACCATAAATGTGGCTCAACACCATCACTACCCGTGAGGGTATCTTTATATCACTCGTACTGTGGCCGCCTCTTTTGTATAGTAGAAGACGTTTCTTTCGTCGCAGACCTACAACATTTTGCGCGCACGCGCGCGCGCGCGCGGCGTGTGTGTGTGTGTGTGTGTGTGTGTGTGTGTGTGTGTGTGTGTGTGTGTGTTGGATGAGAAAAAATACAAAATATGCATAGCTATTAAAAGAAGTTTAATTTGCATTGTATCATCACATGCTTTGACACCGTACTTTGATTCCTACCTTAACTAAACATAGGGAAATTTTAAGCGAACCAGGGAAAACATAAACAATGAATAGCATAATAAAGATCAGTTTTGCTTCCAAGGAGAAAAAAAAAATTAAGAGGCATATAAGCCTCTACCCAAGCTGCCTTATTCACTCCAGTAGACAAACTATTTGGTTCTTTAAAGCAAAATTAGCTTGGGATCAAAGGATCGGAACATGATTCACCATGGGGGATAACTAAGATTCCTTCATGTCATTTATACCATAACTGCAGAGGAAAAAATCAAAGGTAAGATGGATGATAAAACGATCATCGTGCGCCCATCTGCGAAAAGAACTCCAATCAGAGGACACCGTTCAAGGAGAAAAAATGAACACAGAACACAGAACAGATTTCCTTCCGACTTTCATTCTTAAGAGACGCCATTTATTGTGTTAGTGTAGAAGATGGGGTGGATTTGAAAACATAACGAAGTTGGATCCGGAACTTAATTGTTTTCTTGATAACGACTTTGTTTTTACATCTCTTGCTCTGTCAGGTTAGTGATTCGTCATATTGTGTAAACTTCCATACCATGGGTACTGGAACTTGAGAGCACAGCAGTTCACATGTTGCGTGGACAAACGTATGGTTTTCATACCAAGTATGAGGTAGCTGTAATGCTGCTTGTGTTTTGTACAGTATCTCTCGTTTCTTTCTAAACAGCTCAGGGCATTCATCTGAACGAAACCGGAGCATGCGCGCGATTAGGACTACTCGCGGAAGGATCGTAAAAACACTGGCTGGAAAAAAGAGCCCGATCACGTAGTGGGGCGTAGTAATACGACTGATGTTGCGACCAGTCGCCATGTTTGTTTGAGAAGGTTGGGGTGAATTGGGAGGGTATGGTGGTGATGGTTGTAGTAGTGGTAGTTGTAGAGGTGTGTGTGGGGGTGGGGGGGGGGGGGGGGGGGGGGTAGGGAGAGAGAGTGGGCGGGGGCGGGAGAATTCATGTTTGATGTTCTTTCTCCGTGTTTGGTTGGCTGAGGGGGGATTGTCTTCTCCCCGCATTTCCTTCCGTGGTGGCGCCTTCGAGTTCTTGGTGGCGTGGGACTAAATACAACTGGGATAATTTCGACGTGCCCTGATGTGTGTGTGTGTGTGTGTGTGTATGTGTGTGTGGCCTTAGTTTGTTAGGAGGGAAAGGAAAGGGACATGAGGGAGCGGGGTGGGTGGGTGGGTGTGGGGGGGGGGTGGGGGGAGGGGGGACTGGTGCCCGGTTTGTTAGCCAGTTGGGTTCATGTTTACAGTCATGTCCACGCGAGCAGGAGAAGAGGAGATGGATCTGCTGGCGTGGGTTTCCCGAATAAGATTGATCACGATAGCTCTCTCTCTCTCTCTCTCTCTCTCTCTCTCTCTCTCCTCTCTCTCTCTCTCTCACTCTCATTCTTCTCGGATATATATATATATATATATATATATATATATAGGTACGGCGCGCACACACACACAACACACAACAACCAAACACAACCACACACACACACACACACACACACACACACACACACACACACACACACACATACACGCGCGCGCGCGCGCGCGCGCGCGCACTCACACACTCACACACTCACGACACACACTCACACACACACACACACACACGCACGCACGCACCACGCACGCACGCACGCACGCCACGCACGCACACACACACACACACACACATACGCACGCGCACACCACAGACAGAGAGAGAGAGAGCGAGAGAGAGAGAGAGAGAGAGAGAGAGAGAGAGAGAGAGAAGAGAGGTAGTCATTTACAAAAATTAAATCTTCTGCTTTGCTTTGTTTTTCTTTGAAAGAGTTCAGATTTTAACATAGATTCTCCCTTCAACCGACGGAATATAGATATGGTGGAACGTAAACAGGATCAAACATAGAGTCGCCTTTGGAAAATGGAATTTAATTAAACCTGGTGGAATAGACATGATAGAACAAAGCAATGATATATTAGACACGGAAGAAAATCGCTATGGTAGGTAAAAAATAGATATGATGGAGCACAGAACCTCAGAATACAGATATAATGGAACATAGACATGATGGACCATACAATCTCCTTGGAAAAGGAGGGACTCACAAAGAGCCTCGGAATGTAGAGATGGTTGAACAAAGACACTATGGGTCATTTTGTCTCCGTGGAAGAGGACGGACATACAAAGAGCCTGGGAATATATAGAGATGGTGGAATATAGACACAGCGGACCATAGAGTCTCTTTGGATAAGAAGGGACATACACAGATCCTCGGAATACAGAGATGGTGGAACTCAGACACAATAGACCACAGAGTCTCTTTGGGAAAAGGAGGGACATACAATGACCCTCGAAATATAAAGATGGTGGAATGTAGACCCGATTGGCCATAGAGCTTCCTGGGAAAAAGTATGGACATAGAGCTGATCGAATACTGGTAAGTTGAACATACAATCTCCTTTGAAAGGCTACAACGTACATGTGGTGGAACACACACGGTGTGGCATAGAGCCTCTTTAGAAAAGGAGGAAAAATAAATACGGTGGAACATAGAGCCTTCTGTTCAGATAGGGGAACATGAAGACGTTTGAACATAGAGCCTCATTAAGTGGAACTCTGATGCGGTGTACCATAGGATCTCCTTTGAAAACGGCGGAATCCTGACAAGGGGGTGTATAGACACGATGGAGATTTAGGCAGTGGGGGTGGTAGAAAGGATGGCCGCTGATGTGATCAGAACCATCCCCATCCAACAAACGCATCACACCCATCGTCTCCGGATGCTTGGAATCCCAGGGCAACGAGCCTTTCTCTTGGCAGCTAATTATCACGCCTTGCTTAGCACGTGACGACTGGGCCTGCAATGCGAGCCGACCGGGCTCAGACTGGTGTCGAGGCAGCGAGCATTAGCTGGATTGTTGGACCCATCCCTGTCTCTGCCTTTCTGCTGTCTTCTGTCTGTCTATCTGTTTGTCTGTCTGTCGGTCTGTCTCTCTCTCTTCTCTCTCTCCTCTCTCTCTCATCTCTCTCTCTCTCTCTGTGTTGTGTGTGTGTGTGTGTGTGTGTGTGTGTGTGTGTGTGTGTGTGTGTGTGTGTGTGTGACGGACAGGACGGACATCGGTCCTTCGATGTGAATAGCGCGAACAGCCCCACCCCCACTACTCCCCCCCCCATCGACATCCATTTTGTATCTTTGTTTATTTACTTACCATGGGGGAAATTAAGTACCTTTTTTGTTTGATTAGTTAGTCTTGTTTAATCGCTTGGGTGGGAATAAAAAAAAAAACATAGCCATAAAACAATGTACAGGTGAATATTCCTTCCAGTTTGAAATGCACGGCTTCAGCCTTTTTCATTTCCTGGAATCAAAGTGTATAGGAGTTTAAAAGGTCAGCAGGCGAGAGATTAAAGAAGAGAACTGTGACAGGACAATGAATGTGGTCCAGAGGTATTGCAGAAAATAGTTGTCTTCCTAATTTCTGGTTAGTCTCGACTGCATATGAGGTATCCCCTAAGAGAGGGACTGGGGATGCCGTCTTCAAGAAATGTTACGGGCTGCCTAGGATGTGAATGGGGGTAGGCAGAGTGAGGGGAGACATGTGGGCAAGGTAAATATTTACCTGACCAAAGCTAACCACTGTTCTCTCATCTTGCTTATTTTTGTTCACCGTTTAAAACTGAAGTAGAGTCTAAAGATGACTGGAAATGTTGGAGTATAGCACATAATAAGTGAGGAAGACGGTGTATGCTCCCGACATGAAACACATTATAGGCATAGAGATGGAAATAATGCTTATTCTGACAACAGTTTCTCCCCTACAGATGCAGATACAACCCACTGAAATAATAAAAAAAAACAGGGACATTCCTAAAAACAATAAGAAATGTGAAGCTTGCCCATACACCCCAAGCTGACTTTTGCACACTGCAACAACGGTATAAGCTAGATGCTTTTATTATGATATGATATCCCTCTAGTAGTGGAGAGAGAGATGGTGAGAACAAGAGCAGACCACCGATTCCCATATCTTTACAAAAAGCCTTTGCAAACATTCCGTCCCTCAAAACAGTGGTTGTGTGCCATTCACAATGAAAATTTAACAACAAACAAAAACAAAACAAAAAAAGAGAGAGAGAGAGAGAGAGAGAAAGAAATACGCTATGATTTGGACGAATAATATTTTTGGCAATGGTATTTGAGATCCGTCATATTCCGATCCATATATATATCGCTTTCCCCGATAACTTTCATCCTTCGATTCGGTCTCATTGGTGGACACGGCGGATTGGGATGGTCCTCGCTTTGTATCAAATGGAGTAAATGACTACCCCTTATAACGCTGTAGTATTCTTGCCACAAGGGATCCTAAAACAGAATCTAACAGCACGCCATGGCAGTCAGTGAAAATGAGAAAAGTCGAATGAGAAAAAGCAATCACTGTAAGGAAGTAAGCAGCTTAAAATCTCAAACCATTCTGTACTGAGGAAGAAACATTAAAGAGAATATTTGAAACTATGCTTGAGGATTATTTAGGAATACAAGGGAAGTCACCAGGTGTCAACAATCAGAGTGGTCACTTCTACCGTTTGATAACCCAAGCATTGTCAATCATATCAGTCCTGTCAGATGCTAAGAGTTGTGAAGATCAG